>JAHUYU010003521.1:0-26435 GCA_030439765.1 Tripidium arundinaceum
TGCAACGTCTTCGTCCCCGAGAAGATGGAGAATCTCCTAAATTGTATTTCTTTTATGTTCATGTGGACTACTGCCATTTGTATATTTAGAAGTTTTAACTTTTCCTTCTCTTACCTGTTTTCCATGTTCACTGATTTGTAAGATCTGTATATTGATGTTTACTGGGGGACTTGAACCTGTAAAATGTTCATGCTAGAGACATCCTCATCTGATGATGTATTTTTGTGTTTCCTTTCTGTAGACAGAAAAGGTTGATTTGGAGAATACCCTTGTTGATGAGAGCCAGAGGCAGTCGAAAGAGTATGGATCTGCTTCTAAACCAAGGCATGAGAAGTATAGTGGTATGATAATTGGTGGAATGGTTTGTCATGTCTCACTGTTACCCTTGTTATTGAGATGCACTGTACCTTTGTGGGCAAATTTGTTGATTATTCTGATGCATCCTTGTTAATACGACACTACAAAAGTTGCATGATGGAATGCCACTCTGGTGTTAGATATTACCAGTTAATTTATTTTCTAGTGGCATATACTGACAAAGTAGCTGCAAGGCAGCAGAATATTAGACAAATTGGTTGGCTATGGTTTAGAAGCAGATCCATACTCTTTCGACTGCCTCTGGCTCTCATCAACAAGGGTATTCTCCAAATCAACCTTTTCTGTCTACAGAAAGGAAACACAAAAATACATCATCAGATGAGGATGTCTCTAGCATGAACATTTTACAGGTTCAAGTCCCCCAGTAAACATCAATATACAGATCTTACAAATCAGTGAACATGGAAAACAGGTAAGAGAAGGAAAAGTTAAAACTTCTAAATATACAAATGGCAGTAGTCCACATGAACATAAAAGAAATACAATTTAGGAGTGAACAATAAAAAGTCAGTCGGTATATTTTTCTTCATTCTGCCACAACATAGAATTATTTACCTGACTACCTTCTAAGCTCCGTGCAGTGTTAAAGTATGCTTGATCATTTATACTAATATTCTAATATAAAAAGCGCTCATTCTTTTCTCTTCTACATTCACTACCTTAGTAGTTTAAGTAATATCACATAACTTGTAATACAAAATCCTCAATATAAAATCAAATCATCAGCAACCAAATGCCAGCTAACCTAAGCTAAACCGAAAACATGTGTTACTGAATAGATGCTCTCATTTTTATCAGGCCTGACATGACAGAATAAATATCTAATGCCGGGTTAGCTTGCTCTACGGGTTAACATGCTCTGCTTATTAGCGAACAAAACAACAAAAGACAAACTCAAACAGCAAAAAGTCAGTCAAGGAAATGTCAGGAATAGGAAGTATGAGAAGTATATCAAATGATGGGTAGAGTAGCTATAGCAACTAGGGTACCATTTTTGTACTCCCAAAGGACCAAAAACACGAGAAAGCAATTTGTGGTCAAGAAGCAAAAGCTCTGCAACATAACCCCCTGAAAAACTTTGGTATCACCAAAGAAGCAGGTAAAACAAAACCAAAACAAACATCTAGAACTATTAATTGAACCTTTTCTTTGTTCATGACAAGACAGCATAAGCTAGTTTCGATAGCCCATTCATTATTAAATGCCCAAGTACGTTTGGCGACTGACAAAAACAACAGCATAAGAAAGGTAGTAGAAGAACTAAAAAATTTACAGCACAATCCATAAAGTAACAGCTAACATTCAGATCTCCAAGTACAATATTGTCAATGGATGCAATCTACTACAGAATAGCATGTTCTGTACGCCAATATTTACCAGTAGCTTCGTACTTTTTCTTCAATGAATTCAATCATGTACAAGATGCAGAATATCGCAAGCGTGACACACCATGCAGTAAAAAGCAATCATTCCCACTTCATGCACAACCAGATTCTGTTCGATCCACAGGTACAGTTTATGGAAGTACCTCTAGCTGGCGAAGAGTTTCCAAGAGGAGCGCATGCTTCTGCTTGGAGAGCACAAGCTGCTTGTGCAGAGCCTCGAATTCTGCTCGCACGATCCTCTCGCTGTCAGCAATGGCCGCCTCGCTGACGCCTTCCTGCTGCAGCCGCTGCCTTAGGCGCTCGGTCGAGATGGCCACTGCCGCTGCGGTGTCCCCTGGCCCGACCATCTCGCTGGAGGACATCCTCGGGAACATGTCCTTGGTCGCCCGCAGCGCCTCGAGCCACGCAGCTCTGTCCTCCCTGGTCTCCGCCCGCAGGTGCAACGTCTTCGTCCCCGAGAAGATGGAGAATCTCCTGTCATCCGATCTGCTCTCCCTCACGGTTGACACCTGCACACGCAACCGCCCCGTTAGCAAGCTGGCAACGGACGAAATGGATCTGGCGATCACGGAGGCGGCCAGAACCGAGGACCTTGAGGTGGATTTCGCCGATGGGGTTTCGAGGCTGGTGGTGGCCGTTGGAGTGGGACGGCGAGGAGGCGGAGGGGCGGTTGAGGCGGCGGAGGGAGTCCTCGCCGATGACCTTGGCGCCCCGCTCGGTCTCGCGCGACAGGATGATGCGGTCGGGCCCGTGGATCTTGTAGTAGGAGAGCACGCCGTCGTGGAGAGCGAACCAGCGCGGCCTCCATCCGCGCCCGTAGTTGACCCACTTGTACAGGATTCCCGAGATGCCGCCGCCGACGATCTCGTTCAGCTTCACCCCCTCGGGCGGCGAGGAACCGCCTCCTACGCCACCGCTGACCCCCGCCGCGCGCGCGCGCCTCTCACCGATGGGGGCGGAGTTGCTTCGAGGCGGCGGAGGCGGCAAGGGCGGGGGCTGCGGTGGCGGCATCACGGCCGGGGCGCCCGCCACCGCGGAGGACGCGGCCGCGGCAGAGGCGGCGGAGGCCGCGGGCGATACGGGCACGAGCGGCGCGCAGCAGAATGGGTGCATGGGGAAGTCAGGATCAGCACCCGGCCGGGGCGCGCGCGGTCGCCCCTGTCGCCGGCGAGGTAGCGGATTATATTTTTGGTTTTTTACTTTTGCTCCGGGAACGGGCGCATTTTATTAGGGGGAGGTGGGTGAGAGGTTTAAATGCCGCCGGGAGCCGGGGAGAAGGAAAACGAAAAGGGAGGTAAAACAGGAGCAGTATGCTTGCCTTCGCTGCTTTGCATGCGGGTTGGGTGCCCCTTTTACCTGGTCACGACTCTCGTCCTCAGGCTCAGGGAGGCATTGTCTCGATTAGGCGAGTAACCTTGTTGCTTTTTGTTCTGAACATTATTTGGCTGTGTTTTGAATTTGTTTCGGCAAATTGAACCACTGTTTACGACTACGATGAGTTCCCTGTATACGAACACGTGGCACGTATACAGGGACGATGGGAGTGGAGAGTGGAGGTACTCAAACCCTAAGTGCTCCCCCCCCCCAACAAAAAAGAATAGAAGTCTAGGTTTATAAAAAATAATATCAATATTACTTCCTCCGTCCACAAAATAATGCAATTCTCGTTTTTCTAGAAGACAAACAGTTTGAATTTTGACTAAAGTTATATAAAAAAAATACTAACATTCATGTTATAAAATAAGTACCATTAGATTAGTTATACAATATATTTTCATAATAAATTTATTTGAAGACATAAATGTATTTACTATAAACTTGGTTAAACTTGAGTTAGTTTGACCAGCACGGGTCCAAAATTGCATTCTTCTGTGGACGAAGGGATTATATCTTTAAATAGGTCTATTATAAAAATATATTTTAAAATGAATCTAATGATGTATTATAAATATATATAGTGTCGACTTAAGATTGTTTGACTTTTTGAAAAACGATATTTTCATTCTTCTTAAAAAATAGCCATATAGGTTATCCAGAGGCTCTACCTACTCTATCTCCAATATCTAAATATTTTGGTGATCATCAAAGCACGCCTCCTATCTCCCTCGATGTATAGGGACAGAAACCGTCGACGCATGATGGAGGCATAAAGACAGTAGGTTCTTCAACAGACGAGTAACATTGTGATGCCTAGCAATGCCTAGGGCAAAAAGGACAGCTGCGAATCCCAATAGAATGTAGAAGGTGATCAAGAAATTAAATCCATAAGAGGGTCAAGGAACTAAGATAAGGCCATTCTCAGTGAGAGATTTTACTTCCCAGTTTCCAAGAAGTGACACTGAGAATGAAACGAGGTCTCTCAATGCATAGTTTTATTTCACAGTTTCGTAGAGTAATTTAGCCTTTAATTCGTATACTATGGTGGTCCCGCCGTTACCTCCAATGCCGGAGCTCGCACCATGGCCGCCTCGCCCGCGGCAGATGGCCTCCACGCACACGGCCTTGCTCGCGCCGTTACCTCCACGCACGCGGCGGAGGAGGAGCGCTCGACCGCACCTGGCGGCCTCGCCCGCGGCGGAGGAGTGCTAGGCCACGCCCGGCGACCTCGCCCGCGGCGGAGGAGCCCTCGCGCGACGCCCTGTTTCCTCGCCCGCGCCGGTCGAGCCCACGCCCGTGCCTGGCGGCCTCGCCCGCGTCGGTCGAGCCCAGGCCCACGCCCGGCGACCTCGCCTGCGGCGGATGGCCTTGCCTGCGGCGGAGGAGCCCTCATCGGCGCCCGGCGGCCTTGCTCGCGGGGGAGGAGCCCTCGGCCATGCCCGGCGGCCTCGCCCACAGCGGTGGAGCCCGCTTGCGCACGATGGATGAAATGACTGAACGCCCTCAGTGGGGATTTCGTCCGGTTTCCCACGTTTTGGAAACAACGCTCACTTGTTTCGTCCCCATAAAACGTTTTCCGTCTCTCTCCTTCTCGATACATGCAAAAGCTCTATTTCTACTGATGTGGCGCCCTATTTAATGTGCATGAAACCCCCATGAATTGAGACCGGCCTAATAGTTTTTAGAGGAATAGAGCTGAGACTAAAAACTAACTTGATCTAGTATCAGTAGAAAAATGCATAGGTAGTTGGAAAAAGGAAGATGAAAGACAGACAAAAATAGCTTGAAGCTAAGAAATTCATCGACGATAACTATATGCAGTCTGTTGTCAAAAAAAAAAACTATATGCAGTTCATGCCAATATAGACAATTACAGGCGCATAGAAAAACCATTAAAATCAAACAAAAATATTTTCAAAGAAGATTTTCAAGAAAAATGTATCTATCAATGCTATTTGCGTGAACGATCTTGGTAGTGTATGATAAAAAAAATGATGATAACACTAAAACAACATGTTGAGGCTGATATGTGTGTCAAGTATCTAGTGACCCAACGTCCCGGCTCCCGAGTCCCGACGATCTCGTGCGTGCGTTACGTACACGTACGTACTCAAAAGTGGTGACCCGGGTCGGGCCATTCGATGCGCCGGGACCCGTCGGCCCGACGGCACGGCACGACCGTTGTCGTCGGCTCGTCGCGGTGTGCTGATTTGCTGACCCAAGCCAAAAGACAGCCCGGCCAGGCACAGAGGCACTCATCGGCCACTCTGGTCGTTCACGCACACCACACACTTCGTGGCCCCGTGGGGCACTGAATTTGACGAGTTGCACTTGCTTGTGGAGGAGTCCCCCGTCTGGTGCATTCCTTAAGGCCTCATTTGATCTTTATATATTCATCTCAATCTATGTATGTTGAGGTTTAAATTCTATATCAATCTACTCTAACACACATGAATTAAAATAGATACATGAGTATCCCAACAAGGCCTAATGTGTCAGGGTGGATTGGCTACTGAAATAGGTTTACACTCATGTAGAGGCTACGAACATACTCCCTACTCCTCTCAAAAAAAAAACTTTTTAAGATGCTTTTAGCCATCTATTAGTTCGGATCCCGAACACTCCTAGACTAATTTTTAGCTGACTAATTTTTAATTAGGATTAACATTAGTTTATTCTATTTAAACAAACACTTACTTTACTTATTAGTTCATCCGTTTAGATGGACTAAGATATACTTTTGGTAACTAGCAATTAGTTTGTTGCATCGAATAGACCCTTAGAAACATCGTTTATTATTGATCGGAGGGAGTACGGAGTTTTTTTTTTGAGAGGAGTAGGGAGTATGTTCGTAGCCTCTACATGAGTGTAAACCTATTTCAGTAGCCAATCCACCCTGACACATTAGGCCTTGTTGGGATACTCATGTATCTATTTTAATTCATGTGTGTTAGAGTAGATTGATATAGAATTTAAACCTCAACATACATAGATTGAGATGAATATATAAAGATCAAATGAGGCCTTAAGGAATGCACCAGACGGGGGACTCCTCCACAAGCAAGTGCAACTCGTCAAATTCAGTGCCCCACGGGGCCACGAAGTGTGTGGTGTGCGTGAACGACCAGAGTGGCCGATGAGTGCCTCTGTGCCTGGCCGGGCTGTCTTTTGGCTTGGGTCAGCAAATCAGCACACCGCGACGAGCCGACGACAACGGTCGTGCCGTGCCGTCGGGCCGACGGGTCCCGGCGCATCGAATGGCCCGACCCGGGTCACCACTTTTGAGTACGTACGTGTACGTAACGCACGCACGAGATCGTCGGGACTCGGGAGCCGGGACGTTGGGTCACTAGATACTTGACACACATATCAGCCTCAACATGTTGTTTTAGTGTTATCATCATTTTTTTTATCATACACTACCAAGATCGTTCACGCAAATAGCATTGATAGATACATTTTTCTTGAAAATCTTCTTTGAAAATATTTTTGTTTGATTTTAATGGTTTTTCTATGCGCCTGTAATTGTCTATATTGGCATGAACTGCATATAGTTTTTTTTTTTGACAACAGACTGCATATAGTTATCGTCGATGAATTTCTTAGCTTCAAGCTATTTTTGTCTGTCTTTCATCTTCCTTTTTCCAACTACCTATGCATTTTTCTACTGATACTAGATCAAGTTAGTTTTTAGTCTCAGCTCTATTCCTCTAAAAACTATTAGGCCGGTCTCAATTCATGGGGGTTTCATGCACATTAAATAGGGCGCCACATCAGTAGAAATAGAGCTTTTGCATGTATCGAGAAGGAGAGAGACGGAAAACGTTTTATGGGGACGAAACAAGTGAGCGTTGTTTCCAAAACGTGGGAAACCGGACGAAATCCCCACTGAGGGCGTTCAGTCATTTCATCCATCGTGCGCAAGCGGGCTCCACCGCTGTGGGCGAGGCCGCCGGGCATGGCCGAGGGCTCCTCCCCCGCGAGCAAGGCCGCCGGGCGCCGATGAGGGCTCCTCCGCCGCAGGCAAGGCCATCCGCCGCAGGCGAGGTCGCCGGGCGTGGGCCTGGGCTCGACCGACGCGGGCGAGGCCGCCAGGCACGGGCGTGGGCTCGACCGGCGCGGGCGAGGAAACAGGGCGTCGCGCGAGGGCTCCTCCGCCGCGGGCGAGGTCGCCGGGCGTGGCCTAGCACTCCTCCGCCGCGGGCGAGGCCGCCAGGTGCGGTCGAGCGCTCCTCCTCCGCCGCGTGCGTGGAGGTAACGGCGCGAGCAAGGCCGTGTGCGTGGAGGCCATCTGCCGCGGGCGAGGCGGCCATGGTGCGAGCTCCGGCATTGGAGGTAACGGCGGGACCACCATAGTATACGAATTAAAGGCTAAATTACTCTACGAAACTGTGAAATAAAACTATGCATTGAGAGACCTCGTTTCATTCTCAGTGTCACTTCTTGGAAACTGGGAAGTAAAATCTCTCACTGAGAATGGCCTTATCTTAGTTCCTTGACCCTCTTATGGATTTAATTTCTTGATCACCTTCTACATTCTATTGGGATTCGCAGCTGTCCTTTTTGCCCTAGGCATTGCTAGGCATCACAATGTTACTCGTCTGTTGAAGAACCTACTGTCTTTATGCCTCCATCATGCGTCGACGGTTTCTGTCCCTATACATCGAGGGAGATAGGAGGCGTGCTTTGATGATCACCAAAATATTTAGATATTGGAGATAGAGTAGGTAGAGCCTCTGGATAACCTATATGGCTATTTTTTAAGAAGAATGAAAATATCGTTTTTCAAAAAGTCAAACAATCTTAAGTCGACACTATATATATTTATAATACATCATTAGATTCATTTTAAAATATATTTTTATAATAGACCTATTTAAAGATATAATCCCTTCGTCCACAGAAGAATGCAATTTTGGACCCGTGCTGGTCAAACTAACTCAAGTTTAACCAAGTTTATAGTAAATACATTTATGTCTTCAAATAAATTTATTATGAAAATATATTGTATAACTAATCTAATGGTACTTATTTTATAACATGAATGTTAGTATTTTTTTTATATAACTTTAGTCAAAATTCAAACTGTTTGTCTTCTAGAAAAACGAGAATTGCATTATTTTGTGGACGGAGGAAGTAATATTGATATTATTTTTTATAAACCTAGACTTCTATTCTTTTTTGTTGGGGGGGGGGAGCACTTAGGGTTTGAGTACCTCCACTCTCCACTCCCATCGTCCCTGTATACGTGCCACGTGTTCGTATACAGGGAACTCATCGTAGTCGTAAACAGTGGTTCAATTTGCCGAAACAAATTCAAAACACAGCCAAATAATGTTCAGAACAAAAAGCAACAAGGTTACTCGCCTAATCGAGACAATGCCTCCCTGAGCCTGAGGACGAGAGTCGTGACCAGGTAAAAGGGGCACCCAACCCGCATGCAAAGCAGCGAAGGCAAGCATACTGCTCCTGTTTTACCTCCCTTTTCGTTTTCCTTCTCCCCGGCTCCCGGCGGCATTTAAACCTCTCACCCACCTCCCCCTAATAAAATGCGCCCGTTCCCGGAGCAAAAGTAAAAAACCAAAAATATAATCCGCTACCTCGCCGGCGACAGGGGCGACCGCGCGCGCCCCGGCCGGGTGCTGATCCTGACTTCCCCATGCACCCATTCTGCTGCGCGCCGCTCGTGCCCGTATCGCCCGCGGCCTCCGCCGCCTCTGCCGCGGCCGCGTCCTCCGCGGTGGCGGGCGCCCCGGCCGTGATGCCGCCACCGCAGCCCCCGCCCTTGCCGCCTCCGCCGCCTCGAAGCAACTCCGCCCCCATCGGTGAGAGGCGCGCGCGCGCGGCGGGGGTCAGCGGTGGCGTAGGAGGCGGTTCCTCGCCGCCCGAGGGGGTGAAGCTGAACGAGATCGTCGGCGGCGGCATCTCGGGAATCCTGTACAAGTGGGTCAACTACGGGCGCGGATGGAGGCCGCGCTGGTTCGCTCTCCACGACGGCGTGCTCTCCTACTACAAGATCCACGGGCCCGACCGCATCATCCTGTCGCGCGAGACCGAGCGGGGCGCCAAGGTCATCGGCGAGGACTCCCTCCGCCGCCTCAACCGCCCCTCCGCCTCCTCGCCGTCCCACTCCAACGGCCACCACCAGCCTCGAAACCCCATCGGCGAAATCCACCTCAAGGTCCTCGGTTCTGGCCGCCTCCGTGATCGCCAGATCCATTTCGTCCGTTGCCAGCTTGCTAACGGGGCGGTTGCGTGTGCAGGTGTCAACCGTGAGGGAGAGCAGATCGGATGACAGGAGATTCTCCATCTTCTCGGGGACGAAGACGTTGCACCTGCGGGCGGAGACCAGGGAGGACAGAGCTGCGTGGCTCGAGGCGCTGCGGGCGACCAAGGACATGTTCCCGAGGATGTCCTCCAGCGAGATGGTCGGGCCAGGGGACACCGCAGCGGCAGTGGCCATCTCGACCGAGCGCCTAAGGCAGCGGCTGCAGCAGGAAGGCGTCAGCGAGGCGGCCATTGCTGACAAATTAGGGTCAAGAATGGTTTGCTGCAGTGTTCAAATATGGGAAAGTTGTCTGTTGTGGCTGCAGCAAGGAGAGGTCGTTGCAATTTCTTATGGTTGGGAATTGGGATTGCGTATAGACACTGTAGTATAACATTGAAATCAGACCAGGTAACTAGAGGGAAAATGAGTTGAAGTGGTCTTGTGCTAGTGCTATACTAGTATCAATCAAGTCTCTATTTATTTTCTAAGGGAATAAATGTGGTTTACTTTGATACTGCTTCCATCTGAAAAGGTTATTTGAGTAGGATATCAAACCTTGATATAGAAGTATTCAATTAAAAGTTTATAAAACATTCAGATGAAAAAAATTTGAAGCTAATTTAAAATTTACAAAACCAGATGAAAGATATTTGAACTATTAGCGACAACACGTACACTAGAGAATTCTGCTAAGAGACAGACTTCACAATATTCAATTAGGTAGGTAATCAAAGCACCAAGTCAAATTTACGGGAGGGCAAATAAGGTGCATAGATTAGCACACAAGAATCATGACACTCAGCAATCATACAAGGATGTTGTCGTAATTGTTTAATATGAAATGTTCTATTTTAGATATGATCATGCCATGATAGTGGATTTATAAAACTTGGAAGAATGCATCCTCGTGAGGAAATAGGAAATTGGAAAGGGGAGGTAAAACAGGAGCAGTATGCTTGCCTTCGCTGCTTTGCATGCGGGTTGGGTGCCCCTTTTACCTGGTCACGACTCTCGTCCTCAGGCTCAGGGAGGCATTGTCTCGATTAGGCGAGTAACCTTGTTGCTTTTTGTTCTGAACATTATTTGGCTGTGTTTTGAATTTGTTTCGGCAAATTGAACCACTGTTTACGACTACGATGAGTTCCCTGTATACGAACACGTGGCACGTATACAGGGACGATGGGAGTGGAGAGTGGAGGTACTCAAACCCTAAGTGCTCCCCCCCCCCAACAAAAAAGAATAGAAGTCTAGGTTTATAAAAAATAATATCAATATTACTTCCTCCGTCCACAAAATAATGCAATTCTCGTTTTTCTAGAAGACAAACAGTTTGAATTTTGACTAAAGTTATATAAAAAAAATACTAACATTCATGTTATAAAATAAGTACCATTAGATTAGTTATACAATATATTTTCATAATAAATTTATTTGAAGACATAAATGTATTTACTATAAACTTGGTTAAACTTGAGTTAGTTTGACCAGCACGGGTCCAAAATTGCATTCTTCTGTGGACGAAGGGATTATATCTTTAAATAGGTCTATTATAAAAATATATTTTAAAATGAATCTAATGATGTATTATAAATATATATAGTGTCGACTTAAGATTGTTTGACTTTTTGAAAAACGATATTTTCATTCTTCTTAAAAAATAGCCATATAGGTTATCCAGAGGCTCTACCTACTCTATCTCCAATATCTAAATATTTTGGTGATCATCAAAGCACGCCTCCTATCTCCCTCGATGTATAGGGACAGAAACCGTCGACGCATGATGGAGGCATAAAGACAGTAGGTTCTTCAACAGACGAGTAACATTGTGATGCCTAGCAATGCCTAGGGCAAAAAGGACAGCTGCGAATCCCAATAGAATGTAGAAGGTGATCAAGAAATTAAATCCATAAGAGGGTCAAGGAACTAAGATAAGGCCATTCTCAGTGAGAGATTTTACTTCCCAGTTTCCAAGAAGTGACACTGAGAATGAAACGAGGTCTCTCAATGCATAGTTTTATTTCACAGTTTCGTAGAGTAATTTAGCCTTTAATTCGTATACTATGGTGGTCCCGCCGTTACCTCCAATGCCGGAGCTCGCACCATGGCCGCCTCGCCCGCGGCAGATGGCCTCCACGCACACGGCCTTGCTCGCGCCGTTACCTCCACGCACGCGGCGGAGGAGGAGCGCTCGACCGCACCTGGCGGCCTCGCCCGCGGCGGAGGAGTGCTAGGCCACGCCCGGCGACCTCGCCCGCGGCGGAGGAGCCCTCGCGCGACGCCCTGTTTCCTCGCCCGCGCCGGTCGAGCCCACGCCCGTGCCTGGCGGCCTCGCCCGCGTCGGTCGAGCCCAGGCCCACGCCCGGCGACCTCGCCTGCGGCGGATGGCCTTGCCTGCGGCGGAGGAGCCCTCATCGGCGCCCGGCGGCCTTGCTCGCGGGGGAGGAGCCCTCGGCCATGCCCGGCGGCCTCGCCCACAGCGGTGGAGCCCGCTTGCGCACGATGGATGAAATGACTGAACGCCCTCAGTGGGGATTTCGTCCGGTTTCCCACGTTTTGGAAACAACGCTCACTTGTTTCGTCCCCATAAAACGTTTTCCGTCTCTCTCCTTCTCGATACATGCAAAAGCTCTATTTCTACTGATGTGGCGCCCTATTTAATGTACATGAAACCCCCATGAATTGAGACCGGCCTAATAGTTTTTAGAGGAATAGAGCTGAGACTAAAAACTAACTTGATCTAGTATCAGTAGAAAAATGCATAGGTAGTTGGAAAAAGGAAGATGAAAGACAGACAAAAATAGCTTGAAGCTAAGAAATTCATCGACGATAACTATATGCAGTCTGTTGTCAAAAAAAAAAACTATATGCAGTTCATGCCAATATAGACAATTACAGGCGCATAGAAAAACCATTAAAATCAAACAAAAATATTTTCAAAGAAGATTTTCAAGAAAAATGTATCTATCAATGCTATTTGCGTGAACGATCTTGGTAGTGTATGATAAAAAAAATGATGATAACACTAAAACAACATGTTGAGGCTGATATGTGTGTCAAGTATCTAGTGACCCAACGTCCCGGCTCCCGAGTCCCGACGATCTCGTGCGTGCGTTACGTACACGTACGTACTCAAAAGTGGTGACCCGGGTCGGGCCATTCGATGCGCCGGGACCCGTCGGCCCGACGGCACGGCACGACCGTTGTCGTCGGCTCGTCGCGGTGTGCTGATTTGCTGACCCAAGCCAAAAGACAGCCCGGCCAGGCACAGAGGCACTCATCGGCCACTCTGGTCGTTCACGCACACCACACACTTCGTGGCCCCGTGGGGCACTGAATTTGACGAGTTGCACTTGCTTGTGGAGGAGTCCCCCGTCTGGTGCATTCCTTAAGGCCTCATTTGATCTTTATATATTCATCTCAATCTATGTATGTTGAGGTTTAAATTCTATATCAATCTACTCTAACACACATGAATTAAAATAGATACATGAGTATCCCAACAAGGCCTAATGTGTCAGGGTGGATTGGCTACTGAAATAGGTTTACACTCATGTAGAGGCTACGAACATACTCCCTACTCCTCTCAAAAAAAAAACTCCGTACTCCCTCCGATCAATAATAAACGATGTTTCTAAGGGTCTATTCGATGCAACAAACTAATTGCTAGTTACCAAAAGTATATCTTAGTCCATCTAAACGGATGAACTAATAAGTAAAGTAAGTGTTTGTTTAAATAGAATAAACTAATGTTAATCCTAATTAAAAATTAGTCAGCTAAAAATTAGTCTAGGAGTGTTCGGGATCCGAACTAATAGATGGCTAAAAGCATCTTAAAAAGTTTTTTTTTTGAGAGGAGTAGGGAGTATGTTCGTAGCCTCTACATGAGTGTAAACCTATTTCAGTAGCCAATCCACCCTGACACATTAGGCCTTGTTGGGATACTCATGTATCTATTTTAATTCATGTGTGTTAGAGTAGATTGATATAGAATTTAAACCTCAACATACATAGATTGAGATGAATATATAAAGATCAAATGAGGCCTTAAGGAATGCACCAGACGGGGGACTCCTCCACAAGCAAGTGCAACTCGTCAAATTCAGTGCCCCACGGGGCCACGAAGTGTGTGGTGTGCGTGAACGACCAGAGTGGCCGATGAGTGCCTCTGTGCCTGGCCGGGCTGTCTTTTGGCTTGGGTCAGCAAATCAGCACACCGCGACGAGCCGACGACAACGGTCGTGCCGTGCCGTCGGGCCGACGGGTCCCGGCGCATCGAATGGCCCGACCCGGGTCACCACTTTTGAGTACGTACGTGTACGTAACGCACGCACGAGATCGTCGGGACTCGGGAGCCGGGACGTTGGGTCACTAGATACTTGACACACATATCAGCCTCAACATGTTGTTTTAGTGTTATCATCATTTTTTTTATCATACACTACCAAGATCGTTCACGCAAATAGCATTGATAGATACATTTTTCTTGAAAATCTTCTTTGAAAATATTTTTGTTTGATTTTAATGGTTTTTCTATGCGCCTGTAATTGTCTATATTGGCATGAACTGCATATAGTTTTTTTTTTTGACAACAGACTGCATATAGTTATCGTCGATGAATTTCTTAGCTTCAAGCTATTTTTGTCTGTCTTTCATCTTCCTTTTTCCAACTACCTATGCATTTTTCTACTGATACTAGATCAAGTTAGTTTTTAGTCTCAGCTCTATTCCTCTAAAAACTATTAGGCCGGTCTCAATTCATGGGGGTTTCATGTACATTAAATAGGGCGCCACATCAGTAGAAATAGAGCTTTTGCATGTATCGAGAAGGAGAGAGACGGAAAACGTTTTATGGGGACGAAACAAGTGAGCGTTGTTTCCAAAACGTGGGAAACCGGACGAAATCCCCACTGAGGGCGTTCAGTCATTTCATCCATCGTGCGCAAGCGGGCTCCACCGCTGTGGGCGAGGCCGCCGGGCATGGCCGAGGGCTCCTCCCCCGCGAGCAAGGCCGCCGGGCGCCGATGAGGGCTCCTCCGCCGCAGGCAAGGCCATCCGCCGCAGGCGAGGTCGCCGGGCGTGGGCCTGGGCTCGACCGACGCGGGCGAGGCCGCCAGGCACGGGCGTGGGCTCGACCGGCGCGGGCGAGGAAACAGGGCGTCGCGCGAGGGCTCCTCCGCCGCGGGCGAGGTCGCCGGGCGTGGCCTAGCACTCCTCCGCCGCGGGCGAGGCCGCCAGGTGCGGTCGAGCGCTCCTCCTCCGCCGCGTGCGTGGAGGTAACGGCGCGAGCAAGGCCGTGTGCGTGGAGGCCATCTGCCGCGGGCGAGGCGGCCATGGTGCGAGCTCCGGCATTGGAGGTAACGGCGGGACCACCATAGTATACGAATTAAAGGCTAAATTACTCTACGAAACTGTGAAATAAAACTATGCATTGAGAGACCTCGTTTCATTCTCAGTGTCACTTCTTGGAAACTGGGAAGTAAAATCTCTCACTGAGAATGGCCTTATCTTAGTTCCTTGACCCTCTTATGGATTTAATTTCTTGATCACCTTCTACATTCTATTGGGATTCGCAGCTGTCCTTTTTGCCCTAGGCATTGCTAGGCATCACAATGTTACTCGTCTGTTGAAGAACCTACTGTCTTTATGCCTCCATCATGCGTCGACGGTTTCTGTCCCTATACATCGAGGGAGATAGGAGGCGTGCTTTGATGATCACCAAAATATTTAGATATTGGAGATAGAGTAGGTAGAGCCTCTGGATAACCTATATGGCTATTTTTTAAGAAGAATGAAAATATCGTTTTTCAAAAAGTCAAACAATCTTAAGTCGACACTATATATATTTATAATACATCATTAGATTCATTTTAAAATATATTTTTATAATAGACCTATTTAAAGATATAATCCCTTCGTCCACAGAAGAATGCAATTTTGGACCCGTGCTGGTCAAACTAACTCAAGTTTAACCAAGTTTATAGTAAATACATTTATGTCTTCAAATAAATTTATTATGAAAATATATTGTATAACTAATCTAATGGTACTTATTTTATAACATGAATGTTAGTATTTTTTTTATATAACTTTAGTCAAAATTCAAACTGTTTGTCTTCTAGAAAAACGAGAATTGCATTATTTTGTGGACGGAGGAAGTAATATTGATATTATTTTTTATAAACCTAGACTTCTATTCTTTTTTGTTGGGGGGGGGGAGCACTTAGGGTTTGAGTACCTCCACTCTCCACTCCCATCGTCCCTGTATACGTGCCACGTGTTCGTATACAGGGAACTCATCGTAGTCGTAAACAGTGGTTCAATTTGCCGAAACAAATTCAAAACACAGCCAAATAATGTTCAGAACAAAAAGCAACAAGGTTACTCGCCTAATCGAGACAATGCCTCCCTGAGCCTGAGGACGAGAGTCGTGACCAGTAAAAGGGGCACCCAACCCGCATGCAAAGCAGCGAAGGCAAGCATACTGCTCCTGTTTTACCCTCCCTTTTCGTTTTCCTTCTCCCCGGCTCCCGGCGGCATTTAAACCTCTCACCCACCTCCCCCTAATAAAATGCGCCCGTTCCCGGAGCAAAAGTAAAAAACCAAAAATATAATCCGCTACCTCGCCGGCGACAGGGGCGACCGCGCGCGCCCCGGCCGGGTGCTGATCCTGACTTCCCCATGCACCCATTCTGCTGCGCGCCGCTCGTGCCCGTATCGCCCGCGGCCTCCGCCGCCTCTGCCGCGGCCGCGTCCTCCGCGGTGGCGGGCGCCCCGGCCGTGATGCCGCCACCGCAGCCCCCGCCCTTGCCGCCTCCGCCGCCTCGAAGCAACTCCGCCCCCATCGGTGAGAGGCGCGCGCGCGCGGCGGGGGTCAGCGGTGGCGTAGGAGGCGGTTCCTCCGCCGCCCGAGGGGGTGAAGCTGAACGAGATCGTCGGCGGCGGCATCTCGGGAATCCTGTACAAGTGGGTCAACTACGGGCGCGGATGGAGGCCGCGCTGGTTCGCTCTCCACGACGGCGTGCTCTCCTACTACAAGATCCACGGGCCCGACCGCATCATCCTGTCGCGCGAGACCGAGCGGGGCGCCAAGGTCATCGGCGAGGACTCCCTCCGCCGCCTCAACCGCCCCTCCGCCTCCTCGCCGTCCCACTCCAACGGCCACCACCAGCCTCGAAACCCCATCGGCGAAATCCACCTCAAGGTCCTCGGTTCTGGCCGCCTCCGTGATCGCCAGATCCATTTCGTCCGTTGCCAGCTTGCTAACGGGGCGGTTGCGTGTGCAGGTGTCAACCGTGAGGGAGAGCAGATCGGATGACAGGAGATTCTCCATCTTCTCGGGGACGAAGACGTTGCACCTGCGGGCGGAGACCAGGGAGGACAGAGCTGCGTGGCTCGAGGCGCTGCGGGCGACCAAGGACATGTTCCCGAGGATGTCCTCCAGCGAGATGGTCGGGCCAGGGGACACCGCAGCGGCAGTGGCCATCTCGACCGAGCGCCTAAGGCAGCGGCTGCAGCAGGAAGGCGTCAGCGAGGCGGCCATTGCTGACAGCGAGAGGATCGTGCGAGCAGAATTCGAGGCTCTGCACAAGCAGCTTGTGCTCTCCAAGCAGAAGCATGCGCTCCTCTTGGAAACTCTTCGCCAGCTAGAGGTACTTCCATAAACTGTACCCTGTGGATCGAACAGAATCTGGTTGTGCATGAAGTGGGAATGATTGCTTTTTACTGCATGGTGTGTCACGCTTGCGATATTCTGCATCTTGTACATGATTGAATTCATTGAAGAAAAAGTACGAAGCTACTGGTAAATATTGGCGTACAGAACATGCTATTCTGTAGTAGATTGCATCCATTGACAATATTGTACTTGGAGATCTGAATGTTAGCTGTTACTTTATGGATTGTGCTGTAAATTTTTTAGTTCTTCTACTACCTTTCTTATGCTGTTGTTTTTGTCAGTCGCCAAACGTACTTGGGCATTTAATAATGAATGGGCTATCAGATGAGGATGTCTCTAGCATGAACATTTTACAGGTTCAAGTCCCCCAGTAAACATCAATATACAGATCTTACAAATCAGTGAACATGGAAAACAGGTAAGAGAAGGAAAAGTTAAAACTTCTAAATATACAAATGGCAGTAGTCCACATGAACATAAAAGAAATACAATTTAGGAGTGAACAATAAAAAGTCAGTCGGTATATTTTTCTTCATTCTGCCACAACATAGAATTATTTACCTGACTACCTTCTAAGCTCCGTGCAGTGTTAAAGTATGCTTGATCATTTATACTAATATTCTAATATAAAAAGCGCTCATTCTTTTCTCTTCTACATTCACTACCTTAGTAGTTTAAGTAATATCACATAACTTGTAATACAAAATCCTCAATATAAAATCAAATCATCAGCAACCAAATGCCAGCTAACCTAAGCTAAACCGAAAACATGTGTTACTGAATAGATGCTCTCATTTTTATCAGGCCTGACATGACAGAATAAATATCTAATGCCGGGTTAGCTTGCTCTACGGGTTAACATGCTCTGCTTATTAGCGAACAAAACAACAAAAGACAAACTCAAACAGCAAAAGTCAGTCAAGGAAATGTCAGGAATAGGAAGTATGAGAAGTATATCAAATGATGGGTAGAGTAGCTATAGCAACTAGGGTACCATTTTTGTACTCCCAAAGGACCAAAAACACGAGAAAGCAATTTGTGGTCAAGAAGCAAAAGCTCTGCAACATAACCCCCTGAAAAACTTTGGTATCACCAAAGAAGCAGGTAAAACAAAACCAAAACAAACATCTAGAACTATTAATTGAACCTTTTCTTTGTTCATGACAAGACAGCATAAGCTAGTTTCGATAGCCCATTCATTATTAAATGCCCAAGTACGTTTGGCGACTGACAAAAACAACAGCATAAGAAAGGTAGTAGAAGAACTAAAAAATTTACAGCACAATCCATAAAGTAACAGCTAACATTCAGATCTCCAAGTACAATATTGTCAATGGATGCAATCTACTACAGAATAGCATGTTCTGTACGCCAATATTTACCAGTAGCTTCGTACTTTTTCTTCAATGAATTCAATCATGTACAAGATGCAGAATATCGCAAGCGTGACACACCATGCAGTAAAAAGCAATCATTCCCACTTCATGCACAACCAGATTCTGTTCGATCCACAGGTACAGTTTATGGAAGTACCTCTAGCTGGCGAAGAGTTTCCAAGAGGAGCGCATGCTTCTGCTTGGAGAGCACAAGCTGCTTGTGCAGAGCCTCGAATTCTGCTCGCACGATCTCTCGCTGTCAGCAATGGCCGCCTCGCTGACGCCTTCCTGCTGCAGCCGCTGCCTTAGGCGCTCGGTCGAGATGGCCACTGCCGCTGCGGTGTCCCCTGGCCCGACCATCTCGCTGGAGGACATCCTCGGGAACATGTCCTTGGTCGCCCGCAGCGCCTCGAGCCACGCAGCTCTGTCCTCCCTGGTCTCCGCCCGCAGGTGCAACGTCTTCGTCCCCGAGAAGATGGAGAATCTCCTGTCATCCGATCTGCTCTCCCTCACGGTTGACACCTGCACACGCAACCGCCCCGTTAGCAAGCTGGCAACGGACGAAATGGATCTGGCGATCACGGAGGCGGCCAGAACCGAGGGACCTTGAGGTGGATTTCGCCGATGGGGTTTCGAGGCTGGTGGTGGCCGTTGGAGTGGGACGGCGAGGAGGCGGAGGGGCGGTTGAGGCGGCGGAGGGAGTCCTCGCCGATGACCTTGGCGCCCCGCTCGGTCTCGCGCGACAGGATGATGCGGTCGGGCCCGTGGATCTTGTAGTAGGAGAGCACGCCGTCGTGGAGAGCGAACCAGCGCGGCCTCCATCCGCGCCCGTAGTTGACCCACTTGTACAGGATTCCCGAGATGCCGCCGCCGACGATCTCGTTCAGCTTCACCCCCTCGGGCGGCGAGGAACCGCCTCCTACGCCACCGCTGACCCCCGCCGCGCGCGCCGCGCCTCTCACCGATGGGGGGCGGAGTTGCTTCGAGGCGGCGGAGGCGGCAAGGGCGGGGGGCTGCGGTGGCGGCATCACGGCCGGGGCGCCCGCCACCGCGGAGGACGCGGCCGCGGCAGAGGCGGCGGAGGCCGCGGGCGATACGGGCACGAGCGGCGCGCAGCAGAATGGGTGCATGGGGAAGTCAGGATCAGCACCCGGCCGGGGCGCGCGCGGTCGCCCCTGTCGCCGGCGAGGTAGCGGATTATATTTTTGGTTTTTTACTTTTGCTCCGGGAACGGGCGCATTTTATTAGGGGGAGGTGGGTGAGAGGTTTAAATGCCGCCGGGAGCCGGGGAGAAGGAAAACGAAAAGGGAGGTAAAACAGGAGCAGTATGCTTGCCTTCGCTGCTTTGCATGCGGGTTGGGTGCCCCTTTTACCTGGTCACGACTCTCGTCCTCAGGCTCAGGGAGGCATTGTCTCGATTAGGCGAGTAACCTTGTTGCTTTTTGTTCTGAACATTATTTGGCTGTGTTTTGAATTTGTTTCGGCAAATTGAACCACTGTTTACGACTACGATGAGTTCCCTGTATACGAACACGTGGCACGTATACAGGGACGATGGGAGTGGAGAGTGGAGGTACTCAAACCCTAAGTGCTCCCCCCCCCCAACAAAAAAAGAATAGAAGTCTAGGTTTATAAAAAATAATATCAATATTACTTCCTCCGTCCACAAAATAATGCAATTCTCGTTTTTCTAGAAGACAAACAGTTTGAATTTTGACTAAAGTTATATAAAAAAAATACTAACATTCATGTTATAAAATAAGTACCATTAGATTAGTTATACAATATATTTTCATAATAAATTTATTTGAAGACATAAATGTATTTACTATAAACTTGGTTAAACTTGAGTTAGTTTGACCAGCACGGGTCCAAAATTGCATTCTTCTGTGGACGAAGGGATTATATCTTTAAATAGGTCTATTATAAAAATATATTTTAAAATGAATCTAATGATGTATTATAAATATATATAGTGTCGACTTAAGGATTGTTTGACTTTTGAAAAACGATATTTTTCATTCTTCTTAAAAAATAGCCATATAGGTTATCCAGAGGCTCTACCTACTCTATCTCCAATATCTAAATATTTTGGTGATCATCAAAGCACGCCTCCTATCTCCCTCGATGTATAGGGACAGAAACCGTCGACGCATGATGGAGGCATAAAGACAGTAGGTTCTTCAACAGACGAGTAACATTGTGATGCCTAGCAATGCCTAGGGCAAAAAGGACAGCTGCGAATCCCAATAGAATGTAGAAGGTGATCAAGAAATTAAATCCATAAGAGGGTCAAGGAACTAAGATAAGGCCATTCTCAGTGAGAGATTTTACTTCCCAGTTTCCAGAAGTGACACTGAGAATGAAACGAGGTCTCTCAATGCATAGTTTTATTTCACAGTTTCGTAGAGTAATTTAGCCTTAATTCGTATACTATGGTGGTCCCGCCGTTACCTCCAATGCCGGAGCTCGCACCATGGCCGCCTCGCCCGCGGCAGATGGCCTCCACGCACACGGCCTTGCTCGCGCCGTTACCTCCACGCACGCGGCGGAGGAGGAGCGCTCGACCGCACCTGGCGGCCTCGCCCGCGGCGGAGGAGTGCTAGGCCACGCCCGGCGACCTCGCCCGCGGCGGAGGAGCCCTCGCGCGACGCCCTGTTTCCTCGCCCGCGCCGGTCGAGCCCACGCCCGTGCCTGGCGGCCTCGCCCGCGTCGGTCGAGCCCAGGCCCACGCCCGGCGACCTCGCCTGCGGCGGATGGCCTTGCCTGCGGCGGAGGAGCCCTCATCGGCGCCCGGCGGCCTTGCTCGCGGGGGAGGAGCCCTCGGCCATGCCCGGCGGCCTCGCCCACAGCGGTGGAGCCCGCTTGCGCACGATGGATGAAATGACTGAACGCCCTCAGTGGGGATTTCGTCCGGTTTCCCACGTTTTGGAAACAACGCTCACTTGTTTCGTCCCCATAAAACGTTTTCCGTCTCTCTCCTTCTCGATACATGCAAAAGCTCTATTTCTACTGATGTGGCGCCCTATTTAATGTGCATGAAACCCCCATGAATTGAGACCGGCCCTAATAGTTTTTAGAGGAATAGAGCTGAGACTAAAAACTAACTTGATCTAGTATCAGTAGAAAAATGCATAGGTAGTTGGAAAAAGGAAGATGAAAGACAGACAAAAATAGCTTGAAGCTAAGAAATTCATCGACGATAACTATATGCAGTCTGTTGTCAAAAAAAAAAACTATATGCAGTTCATGCCAATATAGACAATTACAGGCGCATAGAAAAACCATTAAAATCAAACAAAAATATTTTCAAAGAAGATTTTCAAGAAAAATGTATCTATCAATGCTATTTGCGTGAACGATCTTGGTAGTGTATGATAAAAAAAATGATGATAACACTAAAACAACATGTTGAGGCTGATATGTGTGTCAAGTATCTAGTGACCCCAACGTCCCGGCTCCCGAGTCCCGACGATCTCGTGCGTGCGTTACGTACACGTACGTACTCAAAAGTGGTGACCCGGGTCGGGCCATTCGATGCGGCCGGGACCCCGTCGGCCCGACGGCACGGCACGACCGTTGTCGTCGGCTCGTCGCGGTGTGCTGATTTGCTGACCCAAGCCAAAAGACAGCCCGGCCAGGCACAGAGGCACTCATCGGCCACTCTGGTCGTTCACGCACACCACACACTTCGTGGCCCCGTGGGGCACTGAATTTGACGAGTTGCACTTGCTTGTGAGGAGTCCCCCGTCTGGTGCATTCCTTAAGGCCTCATTTGATCTTTATATATTCATCTCAATCTATGTATGTTGAGGTTTAAATTCTATATCAATCTACTCTAACACACATGAATTAAAATAGATACATGAGTATCCCAACAAGGCCTAATGTGTCAGGGTGGATTGGCTACTGAAATAGGTTTACACTCATGTAGAGGCTACGAACATACTCCCTACTCCTCTCAAAAAAAAAACTCCGTACTCCCTCCGATCAATAATAAACGATGTTTCTAAGGGTCTATTCGATGCAACAAACTAATTGCTAGTTACCAAAAGTATATCTTAGTCCATCTAAACGGATGAACTAATAAGTAAAGTAAGTGTTTCGTTTAAATAGAATAAACTAATGTTAATCCTAATTAAAATTAGTCAGCTAAAAATTAGTCTAGGAGTGTTCGGGATCCGAACTAATAGATGGCTAAAAGCATCTTAAAAAGTTTTTTTTTAAAACTCACTCTCTAAACAGACCGAGCAAGTTCAAATTAATGTAGCATGAAACCTATTAATGCAAAAACTCCATGGATAGACAAAAGTCCACAGACCACCTGTGCTTCCGGTCCCCATAGTAGCAACAAAGAGTATGCTAAACTATTAGCAAGTGTGGAAACCGTCGCGGTTAAGAAATTGCAACCTTCCAAATAGTAACTAGTCAATCCATGAGTATATTAAGAAGTTACAAAAGTTGTCCCTATAAACCAACCCCCTAAAGCGAAAATAAGCACAAGGAAAGAGTAATAAGCCGGACCATCCTAAAAAATTTAGACGGTCCCCTTCGTCACTAGCCATTCATAACACTTAGAGTCATTTGAATAAAAATCGCTCTCTGTATCTTTCTACCCTCTAACAACTTTTTTGCATTTTATGGGCAATCTAGAGAGCCACCTCTACTCTCCATCTTTGGCTAGTGAAAGTCTGGAATGGAGGATGGTAATATTTAGGGATATAATTAAAAAAGTTGTTGAGAGTATTTTTTAACCAATATAGTTCTATCAATAAGGAATGATATAAAGAGGCTCTTGAAGTTGCTCTAGAGCATCTCCAAGAGTACATCTTAAACCCACTCTATAAATCATCATTTGGAGAACTATTTGAATAAAAATCGTTCTTTATATCTTTTCACCCTCCGATAAGTTTTATATATCTTATGCGCACTTTAAAGAGCTAATCCCGCTTTCCATTTCCGACCAGTGAGATATCCGAAATAGAGAGGATGGTAATATTAGGAGATCTAATAAAGAAACCGCTAGAGATAGTAGTGAGAGATACTAAATAAGACTAATGCTTATTTATGTTTTCTAAGATTCTAACCCGTATGAGATCACGGGTTAATGAACTAATGGTAATTTAAACACCAATAAAATATAGATTAACAAGATATAGAAAGCGAGATTTGGCTAGTATGCTGAATTATAGATAGAGAATCTTATTTAAAATAAATGGTCAATAGAGATCTAGAAGATGGGGTTTAAAGTCTCCGTTAAAGATGCTCTTAGAATACTTTATAACTTAATTGCTTCTAAGATCAAGTGGCTGTGAAGCAAATGTCGTGGTGGTCACGCACGAGCCGCTCGATCTGGTGGTGCGCAGGTACTGCCTCGGCTCTCAAGTCTCAACCGACCAACCATGTCATGGTCGGAGTGGTCGCACAGGATAAAATGAAGGCGCGGCATGTCGATTTGGGCAACGAGTAACGACTTTGACTTCGTGAATTGCAGCCACGTGTGGCGTGTAGCGGCCGATGCTATCACTTCGGATGACTGGTTGCGCACGAATTTGCACCACCATCGCTAAACGACGCCAGTCTTCGTTGCATTCTCTCTGTTTGGTGCATCTAGCTAGTCGGTCATGACTCTGGACAAAGTGCACATTTTCTGAAATGAAGGTAGGCCAGGATCAGAACTAGCCTACCTGTTGATCGGATTGTAACTAAAGATGGCAAAAGGCACTTGCTCCGAACTTCCCATTGCGCTTAAGCCTTCAAGGTGAAATACAGGACCTATATATTTGGATGAGGTAGGACTAATTGCTAGTTGAGTCTAAAATTAGCTAGAGTTACCTAGCTAATTGGCTAACAACTAGCTGAAAGTTTATTTACCTATTAGCCCTCCAATTTGAATGCACTGGGATTAATTTTAGCTAATTTTTAGCTCAATCAAACAGGCCCACAGTACATCCGTTTTGTATATACCACTAAAAAGAACTTTCACAAACCAGAAACTGGAGTAAATAAAAACATGAAAAATTCTCTAGCCTAGTGACTACGACACGGATGAACACTGTAATCGGAAAAGGACCCTAGGCATCTGCGTCTCGGCCGCGACGAAAATGACCCCTAACCAGAACAAAATCGCCCTTTTGGTATTTATAGTTCGCAGGCTCCATCGTAGAAGCTATTCTCTCCCACCCTTTTTCCTGCGCGACGAAAGCTCGAAACCTCTTCGTTTTCCTTTAAACCGACTCACATGCGGCACCTAGCGCTACCGGAAAGCTCATATGCCGCGGCATGCCGCGCCTCGCCCGGCCGCCTTTGTAGCGAGGGTCTCATCGGTCATCGCAGTGGAAAGCTCGGCAGCCGCCTCCCCGCGCCGTGATTTGTCCTGCGCATCAGCGGACACACCTCATACCCAACACGTGCATCCCGTGTCGCCTAGCATATCGATCAGATACCAAGCTCGGCCACTCCAGGGCCGCGGGCGCCGAACTCGGCATCAGAATCCGCCGACGACTTGAGGGGGTGACTTTTTCGAGTTCTCTTCCGCGCCCGCCTTGCCGTCTTGCGTGAGCGATACTATACAGCGATAGCGATATCTGGGGACCGAGGCGGGGCGAGGCGCGGCAGACGGGCGATGGTATCAGATGTCATGTCATCCCCCGTGGTCTCGTCCGTTCCAACCCCACTAGCACTGCACATGCAGCTCGCTTTTGTCGCTGCCAACTGGAGTCCGCCGTCTCCCCTTCTGACGCCAAACGGATCGGTGGCCCAATGCTGCCTTGCCTTGTCGTCGTCATCGGCGTGTTGGGGACGGGTGGGTAAAGTTTGGTATTTCTACTGAAATTCTGTGCACGTTCCCCGCAATTGCTATACCCCATTATTCTTCGTTACTTTTCTTTCTTTAAATATCAAAGCAAATAGGAGTAGTAGACATGTGAGCTGCGTGGTTTTGCATTGATTAGAAAAGGAAGGATGTAGCATAAACACCCCGATGCAAAGTATGTGATCTACGATATTCTTTCATAGACGTTGACGGGATGTGGTCATTCGTCATATGATAATTGTTCATTCAGGCAGAGCTGGGCCCGATTGGCTTCGAGGGCATTTAATTTAATGCCTAAAAATTTTGAGCAGTGTATGTCGTTAATTTTGATATTTACTAATGTGACTTTCCTTTTAAATCTCCATGTTAGTTATCATCAGATATGCTAGAAAAAAATTCAATATACAATTTCTAAAAATAGAAGCGTCTGGTTATCAACTTATCACTCACTGGATTTGTATCATCATCTAAATAATATAAAATAGACATACATTTTTTTCTACCCATAAATTTACATCAAATTAGCAATCTCTGCCATTATTTAAAAAAATCTAAAGTAATTCAAAAAAATAGTCTAAACTAACCCCTTAATTGTATTCAAATTATTCTCAATCTAAATTAATTACCATTCATCATTATATACGCTTCTAAATTTACTCACTTCTACCATTATTATGCATGATGTGTGTCACCTTTCACATCATACATAAACTTTGGTTAAAACTCAGCATGGCATTGGCAAATGATATAACCCTTCCTGGCATGCAGATTCAACGGTCAGTCTCTTTTCTTCTACCTTTGGTTTTCTTCTACCTCGAGTCACCAGTCTCCTTCTACGTCTGGTTATCCATGGCGTCTCCTGCCGGCTCCTCCTCACCATCGGATCCGCTTCTACCTCCCACTGCCACGCTAACCCGGCTTTGTCGGAGCATCACAATGTTACTCGTCTGTTGAAGAACCTACTGTCTTTATGCCTCCATCATGCGTCGACGGTTTCTGTCCCTATACATCGAGGGAGATAGGAGGCGTGCTTTGATGATCACCAAAATATTTAGATATTGGAGATAGAGTAGGTAGAGCCTCTGGATAACCTATATGGCTATTTTTTAAGAAGAATGAAAATATCGTTTTTCAAAAAGTCAAACAATCTTAAGTCGACACT
>JAHUYU010001459.1:0-22812 GCA_030439765.1 Tripidium arundinaceum
CTAGTACTTTCATGCGTTTAATGATGAGGTTTTAAGAGCTTTCATAGGTCGATTTGTGGTAGTTTACTTTGATGATATCTTGATTTACAGCAAGTCTTTGGATGAACATATGGATCACTTACGTGCTATTTTTAATGCTTTACGCGATGCACGTTATTTGGTAATCTTGAGAAGTGCATCTTTTGCACGGATCGAGTCTCTTTTTGACATGTGGTGCAGCATGCCACGAACCGCTCAACATCTCTCCGCATCTTTGGCCAAAAGAAATGGGTGGCCAAAACATCACCTGTCTTCTTAGCGCCAAAATGTCCCATCAACCCTCCTCCATGCGCTTCCTGCAACAGTAAAAGACGAACGGAACCAACTGGAATGCATAGACGGTTAGCTCTAAACACAAAGCCATCATTGATCACAAACTTGTTCCATGTATGCCCCTCTTTGTAATTCAGCAACACATCTTTAAAATCAGGATCAAGCGCATATTGTTCTTTTATTGATTCAAGTCCAAAAATTCTACAGTCAAGTTGGGACAACAAAGTATATCGTCTAAACAAAGCATCAGCAATCACATTATCTTTCCCTTTTTTGTGTTTGATAACATAAGGAAAAGATTCAATAAATTCAACCCACTTAGCATGTCTATGATTCAGATTATTTTGCGAACGAAGATATTTAAGCGATTCATGATCCGAATGGATAACAAATTCTTTAGACCACAAATAATGACGCCACGTCTCTAAAGAACGTACAAGTGCATACAATTCCTTATCATACGTAGAGTAATTCAAAACAGGGCCATGCAATTTTTCGCTATAATATGCAATGGGCTTACCGTTTTGCATCAACACACCTCCAATGCCAACTCCACTAGCATCACATTCCAGCTCAAATGTCTTACCAAAGTTTGGAAGTTCTTTAGAGACGTGGCGTCATTATTTGTGGTCTAAAGAATTTGTTATCCATTCGGATCATGAATCGCTTAAATATCTTCGTTCGCAAAATAATCTGAATCATAGACATGCTAAGTGGGTTGAATTTATTGAATCTTTTCCTTATGTTATCAAACACAAAAAAGGGAAAGATAATGTGATTGCTGATGCTTTGTTTAGACGATATACTTTGTTGTCCCAACTTGACTGTAGAATTTTTGGACTTGAATCAATAAAAGAACAATATGCGCTTGATCCTGATTTTAAAGATGTGTTGCTGAATTACAAAGAGGGGCATACATGGAACAAGTTTGTGATCAATGATGGCTTTGTGTTTAGAGCTAACCGTCTATGCATTCCAGTTGGTTCCGTTCGTCTTTTACTGTTGCAGGAAGCGCATGGAGGAGGGTTGATGGGACATTTTGGCGCTAAGAAGACAGGTGATGTTTTGGCCACCCATTTCTTTTGGCCAAAGATGCGGAGAGATGTTGAGCGGTTCGTGGCATGCTGCACCACATGTCAAAAAGAGACTCGATCCGTGCAAAAGATGCACTTCTCAAGATTACCAAATAAACGTGCATCGCGTAAAGCATTAAAAATAGCACGTAAGTGATCCATATGTTCATCCAAAGACTTGCTGTAAATCAAGATATCATCAAAGTAAACTACCACAAATCGACCTATGAAAGCTCTTAAAACCTCATCATTAAACGCATGAAAGTACTAGGTGCATTAGTTAAACCAAAAGGCATTACTAACCACTCATACAACCCGAATTTGGTTTTGAAAGCTGTTTTCCATTCATCTCCAAGTTTCATTCTAATTTGATGGTAGCCACTACGCAAGTCAATTTTTGTAAAAATTACAGAGACACACAACTCATCAAGCCTAGGAATAGGGTGACGATATCTAATAGTAATATTATTAATGGCTCTACAATCAACACACATACGCCAAGAACCATCTTTCTTAGGAACCAAAATCACAGGAACAACACAAGGACTAAGGCTTTCACGTACGTACCCATGGTCCAAAAGCTCTTGGACTTGTCGCTGAATTTCCTTAGTCTCCTCAGGGTTGGTTCGATAAGCAGCACGGTTTGGCAATGTCGCTCCCGAATCAAATCAATTTGATGCTCTATTCCTCTCATAGGTGGCAGCCCCGGGGGAATCTCAGCTGGAAAAATGTCCTCGTACTCCTGCAAAAGGTTAGTGACAGCAGGAGGTATCTCGCTAACATCATCATCTAGCGAAAACAAAGCTCGTTTGCAAACCAAAGTATAGCAAATATCATCATCAGAAATTTCAGCAAGGTCAACTTTTCTTGCAAGCATAACAGTACCCTTCAATTTAATTCCATGGTCCTTAGAAATAGGTGTCGTCTTATCCTTTTTAGGTGGGTAAATAGAATTAGCAACTTGCTGATTTTCAGATTTAACCTCATGCAAACTAGCAGCTCGTTCTTTATCAGCTTGTACAATTTCAGCCGGGGTCATAGGAACCAAAGTAATTTTCTTTCCTTTATGCACAAAAGTATATGTATTACTTCTTCCATGGTGTATAGCATCATTATCAAATTCCCATGGACGACCCAATAACAATGAACAAGCTTCCATAGGTACTACATCGCAATCAACAGAATCAACGTAGGAACCAATGGAAAAAGAAACTCTGCAAGTTTTGTGTTACCTTCGCTTGTGCAGCATCATTAAACCACTGAATATGGTACGAATGGGGGTGTTGGCGTGTGGTCAAGCCAAGTTTCTTGACCAAATCTAAACTCACCAAATTATTGCAACTACCTCCATCAATGATGACACGTGCTCGCCGATTGTTGATAACGAAGAAAATCTAGAACAGATTATGGCGTTGCAGCTTCTCAGGTTGTTGTACTTGTGTACTGAGCACTCGCTGGACAATGATGCTCTTATAGGCTGCTGTATCCTCGCTACCAAAGACTTCGGAGTCCCCCTGAACAGCCTCTTCTTGATCATCATCTTCAATATCGGAGGTGCTGATGTATCCATCTTCTGTAGCAATGTATGCTCGTTGACTTGGGCATTCCCTCTGCACATGCCCGAATCCATGACATCGGTGGCACTGAATGCCGGAAGTGCGTCCCGTCGAAGCAACCGAGGAGGCACTCTTTGACGTTTCCTGCAAAGAATTTTTACCTGAACCTAAAGGTTTTGAAAAAGGCATTTTTGGAGTCGTTGGAGAAGCTGCTGGCCGCTTGCTCGCTGGTGGGGGCGCCCGAAAGGAGGAAGCCTTGGGAAGCCCCGAAGATGGCGCCGTGCGCGGAGTATATGTAGAGCCACCCTTGCTCTTGCCCTGCAAATCACGCCCCTGCAACTCCTTCTCTGCAAGCATAGCAAACTGAAACAACTGGTTGACAGTGTTAAATTCTTTATAGTCAATTATGTCCTGAATTTCGCATCTCAATCCCGAATAAAAACGAATAATAGAATCTTCGGGTCCCTCCACTATGGCACAACACATCAAACCCTTCTGAAGCTCACCATAGTAATCCTGCACAGATTTGTCTCCCTGATCTAAGCGCATCAGTTGCTTACGCAGGTCTCTATGATAAGAAGGTGGCATAAATCTATCACGCATAGCGACTTTAAGTTCTTCCCATGTACTAGGCAAAACATCCGCTGCATCTAGACCAGTCCACCAAATGATAGCAAAATCTTTAAATTCACTAGTGGCTTGTCTAACTCTATGTTGTTCAGGCACAAGGTGGGCACTAAACTTTTGCTCTACTGTCATCTCCCAATCAAGATATCCCTCAGCATCATAATGTCCTGAAAAAGAAGGAATGGTAAATTTAACCTTAGCATAAGGATCATTGGGAGTACGATTACGATTACCGTAATGGCGGTTGAAATTTTGAACGCCACCCATACCTGTGGTGTTTGTGTGAAGTCGACGACGCAATCTGTTTCTCATTGTTGCAGCTCGATCAACATTACCATCGGCATCAAACATCTCGTCTTCATTGGTGCCGTCCTTCGTATCGTCATCGGTTGTACGGTTCTCTAATGCAGCTATCCCGTCGGTAAGCGTCGACATTCTTTTGTCCAACCTCTCAAGGGTGTTACCGACGTTGAGCTCAATGAGTGCGTTGGTTACAGCCTTGGCGACTGCCTCGCGCATATCCTTCTGAGCACTATCTATAACAGACTGTAGTTGCTCTTGGCTGACACACTCCTTGAAATCTTTGGGCGTCTTCTCTCCCTCATTTTCGTCACCTGTCATTGTAGATACACAACACAGCAACAAACAGTGAAAGTTATCCCTAATAATCGGACTACGCAGGTGGTGTGGTGCCTCTCAAGATCACCACAAAAGGGAACACCTTACCAAGTGCTTACCAGGTTCTTACCAGCAAGGCAAAGGATACCTAGAAGGCGTAGACCGCGATTGCAGGGTCAAAACTTGTGCTGTCCGAAAGTAATATGTGGAGCTTGGCAGGCCAAAAATATGTGAGTGGTACACAATTCAAAAACAGATAGTAATGCTGAATTATAGTCCCAATTACTTGTTCTCGTTGCTGGCCTAAAGTGCTCCAAGTACCAGGCGTGTGACAAACAAGGTGAAGAAACAATATATGGTGGACAACAAGATCACAAGAATGAAAGCACAAGACAACACCGCTTCACCGCTCACTTTGCCCTTCTCTATGTACTCCTGTAACTATTGTTCCTTTTTTGCCCCTCTCTTTTTTTCTATTTTTTGGGCTGTCGTTGTTTTTTTGCGAATTTTTGACTTTTTTTTTAATTTTTTCTTTACTTAGGAGCACAAAAAAAGTAACCACAGAAAATTTGAGCTTAAACAGGTGAAAGGCGTGGCCTATGGAAAATTCAGAAGATGTGCACGAATATTAGAAAAAGCTTCTAGGCTCAGAAAGATAATCTTCCGGCTGTTTTTGAGAAAAATAAATTTGGCAAACCCGGCGATGCGGGGGACAGGCAGATCCGAATTTTTTTTGATCGATTTTGATATATGGAACGTCTAAATCGGAGTTCGTATGCGAAAGTTATGGCTGTTTTAAAAACGCATTCCGAATTAGAGGAGAAAACGGGAACAATGAAGGCAAAAAGTGGGGAAAATTGCGCTGGCGGCTAGGGCTTGATGGAAAATGGTGGAGGAAACACACGAACTGTACTCTAACACAAACTAACCAACAACAATACCTTGATCAGGACGCAAACTCAACACGACGGACTCTGAAAGAGAATTATGCAAAAGACTAAACATGGTTATGGGATTGGGAAAAACCTAACACTAATAATTTTTTTGGGCTTTTCTGTGGACTCTAGGACGATGGCGAAAACAACTAAACTATGATAAGGGCGAACCTGACGGAATAACCTGAAGCTCTGATTACCACTTGATGTGAACTAGGGTTCCCGATCTTCCGAGAGGTTCTGGTAACTATCGATTTGGTGGAGTCGAGTCACAAGTCGATCCGGCTTCCGAACAACACGTCCTGAACCCCGCAATCGCAGCACCACGTCTCCTTTGGTTATCGACCGGTGTTGCACGGTCGACCTCGCCAAGAAGGCTAGTCCTTGCCTGTGAATCGAAGAACACAAGCAAGCACAAGGAAGAATGCAACCAATTTACAGATGAATGATTAATCCCACGAGTTGGGGTCTCACAAACCGAACAAATGACGAAACTGTTCTTGACAGAATAATCTAAGAAAAACCCAAAGTGTAACGACGGCGGCGGCGATGGCTAAATAGGGAGCTAGGGTCGTCATGACCCCTAGACGCGCCCCTAATGGGCTCCCATACAATATACGGTCCATTGGACCCAAAATAGATGACGCAACATAAAAACAGTTTCTGGACTCTGTCTTGTTTTGACGATTCCCGTCGACTCGGGTGGAATTTGGATGTCAAACCAAAACCACTGGTTAGGTACTGAAATTATATTTCCAACCCAAGTTGAACCATCAAAAACGGAGTCCGTATGTGTCTTGAGCGTCCGTTTTAGTGCAGACTGGTCCTGCAGGTCGAGGCAGACTCAGACTCGAGTTGGACTGGACCTCCGGCTTGTGTTGCACGCCCTTGCTGCACCTCTTTGCCTTCTCCAATGTCCCAAAGCACTTCTTGACCCTCTCCAAAGTTCCTAAGCAAGATAACATCATTAGGTAGCAACCTATTCTCGAGAATATTTAAAGGATCACTTAGAAACGAGCTCACCTCTAAATTGAGTTGTCGCATTCGTGCTCGGGTCATTGGACCTTGCATAACGGTTGGAGGATTAGTGGATGCATCTGAAGGAGTGATGTCCTCATCACTTCTCACCCGTTTCTATTGCTAAGTTGAATAGTGACCCTAAGTGAACAATCATTGTATCCATCTTACCAATCGTAACCACATAAATCCTCTATACCCAACCTATCCTTACCCTCATGTCATCCTAGGATGAACATGATTCTATGTTAGTTCACTTCATGTTCCCCGTGGAAATCGATACTCTGGAAAACTCGCGGGGTGAAAGCTACATTGACAGCCACGCGCTTGCGGTTCTATCTGTGTGCCATCGTTGGTGCCAACAAGCTTTCTGGCACCGTTGTTGGGGAAAGGTCGCTATTCTTGACTTAGAATTGAGCCATCCATTTATCTTTTTATTTATATTTCTTATTACCTCTTTACCATGGACTCAACTCCTATCTGTCAATTCGCTGCTCCAAAGGGCACACATTTGGAGCTCCCAAAAACTTCAAAGAACCAATTCTTACACCTGGTAATGAGTTTCGTCCTTGTTTCATAGCCATGGTGATAGGATCTAAATGGCTATAGGGGGGGTGAATAGCCTATAAAAATTTCCTTCAAAGCACTAGAGCAACTTTGATTAGTAAAACAAAAGGCGACTATGCAAACTATTGCTCTAGCTCTAATTCACCACAAGCAAGCCTTTCCTACTCAATTCTAGTAGCTATGATCTCTAGGTTGATTTCACACAAGCAAACAAGTTACCACAAAGCTAGAGAGCTACAACTAACTAGAGTTACTAACAAGAGCAACTAAAGCTAGTTACAACTAAACTACCACTACTCTAGCTAGCTACACAATCAACTACCACACAAGACAAGATATATGAATGAATTGCAAGAGGGGTAGTGATCAAACAGAACCAGGCAAGTGAAAATATGACACAAGATATATCCCCGTGGTTCAGTTGCTTGCCGGCAACCTATGTCCACGTTGTGGCGAGACACTAACTAGGTGGCTCATGCGCTAATAGGCATCACATGCCTAGCCCACACACCGGGCGCCGTAGGAACCACATTAGAGAGAGCTCCACAAGCCACGATTCCACTAGAGTTGCCTTTCGCGAATCTCCCACGGGGAATAGGCACAAGAACCCCTCACAATCGAATGATCGGAGCCGGGCAACAATCACCAAAGCCGCTCAACGATCCCACAAGCTCCGGGTCGGCTAGGTGACGACAATCACCAAGAGTAGCAAGTGCTTGACCAGCCCAACTCGCCCAACTAGTGCCACAAGATGCAAGACCACTAAGCAATGCACTAGAGGTGCTCAATCTCACTCCAAATGTGATCCAAAGTGATGCAAGTGAGTGGATCATGTTTTTTTGCTCTCAAGAGGTTTGCTCAGCTGAATGGGGGTCGAAGAGAGTGGCCAAGGCTGGCCACAAGTGCTATTTATAGCCCCAAGCCAAAGAGTGAACCGTTACCTCTTGATGCAGCAAAACGCGGGCGCACCGAAGACCAAACTGTGCATTGGTCACCATGCACCGGACACGTCCGGTGCCTTCAACAACTAGTTTTTAACGTTCGAAAATCCGACCGTTGGGCGTTGTCAGACATCTGGTGCTACCACCGGATACACCACCTGACATGTCAGGTGCGTGTTTGTGCTGAAACCATCGAAAACGAGCTCTCTGAGTGCCGTGTCTGGTGCGGCATAGCCGGTGCGCACCAGACACGATCGGTGCCTTATACGCGCTGGCGAGCAGGTTTTCAACCTCTCTGAGTGCCCCGTCCGGTGTGACACATCCGGTGCACACCGGTCGGGTAGGTGCTCTATAGGATCTCTGATGGCCTATAAGGGGGGTTGAATAGGCCTGTAAAAATTTTCTTCAAACAAATATTAGTCCTAGGCGCGGCAGTGCTGCTCTGGAGAGCGGCACTGCTGCTTGGGCGGCATTGCTGCTCTGAGGAGCGGCAGTGCTGCTCCAGCAGACGTCCGAAGCTTATAATTCAAAATCACCCCTCATCTCAAGAGTTCACTCTCTTGACTTGAGAACGAGGTTGGGCTTTGTGAATACCCAAATCCTTAGTGGATACCTCAACAACGTGGAGAAGGAAAGCCTTTGTGGCGAGCTGAACCACGGATAAATCCTCATGTTTTGTGTGCTGGTTTATTTGCTTCTACTGTGTTTGTGGTCTTGCATTTCTATGGTTTCATCCCGATCTACAATTTGGAGCACTTCTAATAGCGAAGAAGTGGTGGAATAGGTTCTGCACATCCTAAGGAACATAAGTATTTCCCCGATCTGATTTTCATTGGATAGATTTTGAATTATAAGCTTCGGACGTCTGCTGGAGCAGCACTGCCGCTCCTCAGAGCAGCAATGCCGCCCAAGCAGCAGTGCCGCTCTCCAGAGCAGCACTGCCGCGCCCTAGGACTAATATTTGTTTGAAGAAAATTTTTACAGGCCTATTCAACCCCCCTTATAGGCCATCAGAGATCCTATAGAGCACCTACCCGACCGGTGTGCACCGGATGTGTCACACCGGACGGGGGCACTCAGAGAGGTTGAAAACCTGCTCGCCAGCGCGTATAAGGCACCGATCGTGTCTGGTGCGCACCGGCTATGCCGCACCAGACACGGCACTCAGAGAGCTCGTTTTCGATGGTTTCAGCACAAACACGCACCTGACATGTCAGGTGGTGTATCCGGTGGTAGCACCAGATGTCTGACAACGCCCAACGGTCGGATTTTCGAACGTTAAAAACTAGTTGTTGAAGGCACCGGACGTGTCCGGTGCATGGTGACCAATGCACAGTTTGGTCTTCGGTGCGCCCGCGTTTTGCTGCATCAAGAGGTAACGGTTCACTCTTTGGCTTGGGGCTATAAATAGCACTTGTGGCCAGCCTTGGCCACTCTCTTCGACCCCCATTCAGCTGAGCAAACCTCTTGAGAGCAAAAAAAACATGATCCACTCACTTGCATCACTTTGGATCACATTTGGAGTGAGATTGAGCACCTCTAGTGCATTGCTTAGTGGTCTTGCATCTTGTGGCACTAGTTGGGCGAGTTGGGCTGGTCAAGCACTTGCTACTCTTGGTGATTGTCGTCACCTAGCCGACCCGGAGCTTGTGGGATCGTTGAGCGGCTTTGGTGATTGTTGCCGGCTCCGATCATTCGATTGTGAGGGGTTCTTGTGCCTATTCCCCGTGGGAGATTCGCGAAAGGCAACTCTAGTGGAATCGTGGCTTGTGGAGCTCTCTCTAATGTGGTTCCTACGGCGCCCGGTGTGTGGGCTAGGCATGTGATGCCTATTAGCGCATGAGCCACCTAGTTAGTGTCTCGCCACAACGTGGACATAGGTTGCCGGCAAGCAACTGAACCACGGGGATATATCTTGTGTCATATTTTCACTTGCCTGGTTCTGTTTGATCACTACCCCTCTTGCAATTCATTCATATATCTTGTCTTGTGTGGTAGTTGATTGTGTAGCTAGCTAGAGTAGTGGTAGTTTAGTTGTAACTAGCTTTAGTTGCTCTTGTTAGTAACTCTAGTTAGTTGTAGCTCTCTAGCTTTGTGGTAACTTGTTTGCTTGTGTGAAATCAACCTAGAGATCATAGCTACTAGAATTGAGTAGGAAAGGCTTGCTTGTGGTGAATTAGAGCTAGAGCAATAGTTTGCATAGTCGCCTTTTGTTTTACTAATCAAAGTTGCTCTAGTGCTTTGAAGGAAATTTTTATAGGCTATTCACCCCCCTATAGCCATTTAGATCCTATCACCATGGCTATGAAACAAGGACGAAACTCATTACCAGGTGTAAGAATTGGTTCTTTGAAGTTTTTGGGAGCTCCAAATGTGTGCCCTTTGGAGCAGCGAATTGACAGATAGGAGTTGAGTCCATGGTAAAGAGGTAATAAGAAATATAAATAAAAGATAAATGGATGGCTCAATTCTAAGTCAAGAATAGCGACCTTTCCCAACAACGGTGCCAGAAAGCTTGTTGGCACCAACGATGGCACACAGATAGAACCGCAAGCGCGTGGCTGTCAATGTAGCTTTCACCCCGCGAGTTTTCCAGAGTATCGATTTCCACGGGGAACATGAAGTGAACTAACATAGAATCATGTTCATCCTAGGATGACATGAGGGTAAGGATAGGTTGGGTATAGAGGATTTATGTGGTTACGATTGGTAAGATGGATACAATGATTGTTCACTTAGGGTCACTATTCAACTTAGCAATAGAAACGGGTGAGAAGTGATGAGGACATCACTCCTTCAGATGCATCCACTAATCCTCCAACCGTTATGCAAGGTCCAATGACCCGAGCACGAATGCGACAACTCAATTTAGAGGTGAGCTCGTTTCTAAGCGATCCTTTAAATATTCTCGAGAATAGGTTGCTACCTAATGATGTTATCTTGCTTAGGAACTTTGGAGAGGGTCAAGAAGTGCTTTGGGACATTGGAGAAGGCAAAGAGGTGCAGCAAGGGCGTGCAACACAAGCCGGAGGTCCAGTCCAACTCGAGTCTGAGTCTGCCTCGACCTGCAGGACCAGTCTGCACTAAAACGGACGCTCAAGACACATACGGACTCCGTTTTTGATGGTTCAACTTGGGTTGGAAATATAATTTCAGTACCTAACCAGTGGTTTTGGTTTGACATCCAAATTCCACCCGAGTCGACGGGAATCGTCAAAACAAGACAGAGTCCAGAAACTGTTTTTATGTTGCGTCATCTATTTTGGGTCCAATGGACCGTATATTGTATGGGAGCCCATTAGGGGCGCGTCTAGGGGTCATGACGACCCTAGCTCCCTATTTAGCCATCGCCGCCGCCGTCGTTACACTTTGGGTTTTTCTTAGATTATTCTGTCAAGAACAGTTTCGTCATTTGTTCGGTTTGTGAGACCCCAACTCGTGGGATTAATCATTCATCTGTAAATTGGTTGCATTCTTCCTTGTGCTTGCTTGTGTTCTTCGATTCACAGGCAAGGACTAGCCTTCTTGGCGAGGTCGACCGTGCAACACCGGTCGATAACCAAAGGAGACGTGGTGCTGCGATTGCGGGGTTCAGGACGTGTTGTTCGGAAGCCGGATCGACTTGTGACTCGACTCCACCAAATCGATAGTTACCAGAACCTCTCGGAAGATCGGGAACCCTAGTTCACATCAAGTGGTAATCAGAGCTTCAGGTTATTCCGTCAGGTTCGCCCTTATCATAGTTTAGTTGTTTTCGCCATCGTCCTAGAGTCCACAGAAAAGCCCAAAAAAATTATTAGTGTTAGGTTTTTCCCAATCCCATAACCATGTTTAGTCTTTTGCATAATTCTCTTTCAGAGTCCGTCGTGTTGAGTTTGCGTCCTGATCAAGGTATTGTTGTTGGTTAGTTTGTGTTAGAGTACAGTTCGTGTGTTTCCTCCACCATTTTCCATCAAGCCCTAGCCGCCAGCGCAATTTTCCCCACTTTTTGCCTTCATTGTTCCCGTTTTCTCCTCTAATTCGGAATGCGTTTTTAAAACAGCCATAACTTTCGCATACGAACTCCGATTTAGACGTTCCATATATCAAAATCGATCAAAAAAAATTCGGATCTGCCTGGTCCCCCGCATCGCCGGGTTTGCCAAATTTATTTTTCTCAAAAACAGCCGGGAAGATTATCTTTCTGAGCCTAGAAGCTTTTTCTAATATTCGTGCACATCTTCTGAATTTCCATAGGCCACGCCTTTCACCTGTTTAAGCTCAATTTTCTGTGGTTACTTTTTTTGTGCTCCTAAGTAAAGAAAAAATTAAAAAAAAAGTCAAAAATTCGCAAAAAAAACAACGACAGCCCAAAAAATAGAAAAAAAGAGAGGGGCAAAAAAGGAACAATAGTTACAGGAGCACATAGAGAAGGGCAAAGTGAGCGGTGAAGCGGTGTTGTCTTGTGCTTTCATTCTTGTGATCTTGTTGTCCACCATATATTGTTTCTTCACCTTGTTTGTCACACGCCTGGTACTTGGAGCACTTTAGGCCAGCAACGAGAACAAGTAATTGGGACTATAATTCAGCATTACTATCTGTTTTTGAATTGTGTACCACTCACATATTTTTGGCCTGCCAAGCTCCACATATTACTTTCGGACAGCACAAGTTTTGACCCTGCAATCGCGGTCTACGCCTTCTAGGTATCCTTTGCCTTGCTGGTAAGAACCTGGTAAGCACTTGGTAAGGTGTTCCCTTTTGTGGTGATCTTGAGAGGCACCACACCACCTGCGTAGTCCGATTATTAGGGATAACTTTCACTGTTTGTTGCTGTGTTGTGTATCTACAATGACAGGTGACGAAAATGAGGGAGAGAAGACGCCCAAAGATTTCAAGGAGTGTGTCAGCCAAGAGCAACTACAGTCTGTTATAGATAGTGCTCAGAAGGATATGCGCGAGGCAGTCGCCAAGGCTGTAACCAACGCACTCATTGAGCTCAACGTCGGTAACACCCTTGAGAGGTTGGACAAAAGAATGTCGACGCTTACCGACGGGATAGCTGCATTAGAGAACCGTACAACCGATGACGATACGAAGGACGGCACCAATGAAGACGAGATGTTTGATGCCGATGGTAATGTTGATCGAGCTGCAACAATGAGAAACAGATTGCGTCGTCGACTTCACACAAACACCACAGGTATGGGTGGCGTTCAAAATTTCAACCGCCATTACGGTAATCGTAATCGTACTCCCAATGATCCTTATGCTAAGGTTAAATTTACCATTCCTTCTTTTTCAGGACATTATGATGCTGAGGGATATCTTGATTGGGAGATGACAGTAGAGCAAAAGTTTAGTGCCCACCTTGTGCCTGAACAACATAGAGTTAGACAAGCCACTAGTGAATTTAAAGATTTTGCTATCATTTGGTGGACTGGTCTAGATGCAGCGGATGTTTTGCCTAGTACATGGGAAGAACTTAAAGTGTAACGACGGCGGCGGCGATGGCTAAATAGGGAGCTAGGGTCGTCATGACCCCTAGACGCGCCCCTAATGGGCTCCCATACAATATACGGTCCATTGGACCCAAAATAGATGACGCAACATAAAAACAGTTTCTGGACTCTGTCTTGTTTTGACGATTCCCGTCGACTCGGGTGGAATTTGGATGTCAAACCAAAACCACTGGTTAGGTACTGAAATTATATTTCCAACCCAAGTTGAACCATCAAAAACGGAGTCCGTATGTGTCTTGAGCGTCCGTTTTAGTGCAGACTGGTCCTGCAGGTCGAGGCAGACTCAGACTCGAGTTGGACTGGACCTCCGGCTTGTGTTGCACGCCCTTGCTGCACCTCTTTGCCTTCTCCAATGTCCAAAGCACTTCTTGACCCTCTCCAAAGTTCCTAAAGAAGCAAATAACATCATTAGGTAGCAACCTATTCTCGAGAATATTTAAAGGATCGCTTAGAAACGAGCTCACCTCTAAATTGAGTTGTCGCATTCGTGCTCGGGTCATTGGACCTTGCATAACGGTTGGAGGATTAGTGGATACAATGATTGTTCACTTAGGGTCACTATTCAACTTAGCAATAGAAACGGGTGAGAAGTGATGAGGACATCACTCCTTCAGATGCATCCACTAATCCTCCAACCGTTATGCAAGGTCCAATGACCCGAGCACGAATGCGACAACTCAATTTAGAGGTGAGCTCGTTTCTAAGCGATCCTTTAAATATTCTCGAGAATAGGTTGCTACCTAATGATGTTATCTTGCTTAGGAACTTTGGAGAGGGTCAAGAAGTGCTTTGGGACATTGGAGAAGGCAAAGAGGTGCAGCAAGGGCGTGCAACACAAGCCGGAGGTCCAGTCCAACTCGAGTCTGAGTCTGCCTCGACCTGCAGGACCAGTCTGCACTAAAACGGACGCTCAAGACACATACGGACTCCGTTTTTGATGGTTCAACTTGGGTTGGAAATATAATTTCAGTACCTAACCAGTGGTTTTGGTTTGACATCCAAATTCCACCCGAGTCGACGGGAATCGTCAAAACAAGACAGAGTCCAGAAACTGTTTTTTATGTTGCGTCATCTATTTTGGGTCCAATGGACCGTATATTGTATGGGAGCCCATTAGGGGCGCGTCTAGGGGTCATGACGACCCTAGCTCCCTATTTAGCCATCGCCGCCGCCGTCGTTACACTTTAAGTTCTTCCCATGTACTAGGCAAAACATCCGCTGCATCTAGACCAGTCCACCAAATGATAGCAAAATCTTTAAATTCACTAGTGGCTTGTCTAACTCTATGTTGTTCAGGCACAAGGTGGGCACTAAACTTTTGCTCTACTGTCATCTCCCAATCAAGATATCCCTCAGCATCATAATGTCCTGAAAAAGAGGAATGGTAAATTTAACCTTAGCATAAGGATCATTGGGAGTACGATTACGATTACCGTAATGGCGGTTGAAATTTTGAACGCCACCCATACCTGTGGTGTTTGTGTGAAGTCGACGACGCAATCTGTTTCTCATTGTTGCAGCTCGATCAACATTACCATCGGCATCAAACATCTCGTCTTCATTGGTGCCGTCCTTCGTATCGTCATCGGTTGTACGGTTCTCTAATGCAGCTATCCCGTCGGTAAGCGTCGACATTCTTTTGTCCAACCTCTCAAGGGTGTTACCGACGTTGAGCTCAATGAGTGCGTTGGTTACAGCCTTGGCGACTGCCTCGCGCATATCCTTCTGAGCACTATCTATAACAGACTGTAGTTGCTCTTGGCTGACACACTCCTTGAAATCTTTGGGCGTCTTCTCTCCCTCATTTTCGTCACCTGTCATTGTAGATACACAACACAGCAACAAACAGTGAAAGTTATCCCTAATAATCGGACTACGCAGGTGGTGTGGTGCCTCTCAAGATCACCACAAAAGGGAACACCTTACCAAGTGCTTACCAGGTTCTTACCAGCAAGGCAAAGGATACCTAGAAGGCGTAGACCGCGATTGCAGGGTCAAAACTTGTGCTGTCCGAAAGTAATATGTGGAGCTTGGCAGGCCAAAAATATGTGAGTGGTACACAATTCAAAAACAGATAGTAATGCTGAATTATAGTCCCAATTACTTGTTCTCGTTGCTGGCCTAAAGTGCTCCAAGTACCAGGCGTGTGACAAACAAGGTGAAGAAACAATATATGGTGGACAACAAGATCACAAGAATGAAAGCACAAGACAACACCGCTTCACCGCTCACTTTGCCCTTCTCTATGTGCTCCTGTAACTATTGTTCCTTTTTTGCCCCTCTCTTTTTTTCTATTTTTTGGGCTGTCGTTGTTTTTTTGCGAATTTTTGACTTTTTTTTTTAATTTTTTCTTTACTTAGGAGCACAAAAAAAGTAACCACAGAAAATTTGAGCTTAAACAGGTGAAAGGCGTGGCCTATGGAAAATTCAGAAGATGTGCACGAATATTAGAAAAAGCTTCTAGGCTCAGAAAGATAATCTTCCCGGCTGTTTTTGAGAAAAATAAATTTGGCAAACCCGGCGATGCGGGGGGGGACAGGCAGATCCGAATTTTTTTTGATCGATTTTGATATATGGAACGTCTAAATCGGAGTTCGTATGCGAAAGTTATGGCTGTTTTAAAAACGCATTCCGAATTAGAGGAGAAAACGGGAACAATGAAGGCAAAAAGTGGGGGAAAATTGCGCTGGCGGCTAGGGCTTGATGGAAAATGGTGGAGGAAACACACGAACTGTACTCTAACACAAACTAACCAACAACAATACCTTGATCAGGACGCAAACTCAACACGACGGACTCTGAAAGAGAATTATGCAAAAGACTAAACATGGTTATGGGATTGGGAAAAACCTAACACTAATAATTTTTTTGGGCTTTTCTGTGGACTCTAGGACGATGGCGAAAACAACTAAACTATGATAAGGGCGAACCTGACGGAATAACCTGAAGCTCTGATTACCACTTGATGTGAACTAGGGTTCCCGATCTTCCGAGAGGTTCTGGTAACTATCGATTTGGTGGAGTCGAGTCACAAGTCGATCCGGCTTCCGAACAACACGTCCTGAACCCCGCAATCGCAGCACCACGTCTCCTTTGGTTATCGACCGGTGTTGCACGGTCGACCTCGCCAAGAAGGCTAGTCCTTGCCTGTGAATCGAAGAACACAAGCAAGCACAAGGAAGAATGCAACCAATTTACAGATGAATGATTAATCCCACGAGTTGGGGTCTCACAAACCGAACAAATGACGAAACTGTTCTTGACAGAATAATCTAAGAAAAACCCAAAGTGTAACGACGGCGGCGGCGATGGCTAAATAGGGAGCTAGGGTCGTCATGACCCCTAGACGCGCCCCTAATGGGCTCCCATACAATATACGGTCCATTGGACCCAAAATAGATGACGCAACATAAAAACAGTTTCTGGACTCTGTCTTGTTTTGACGATTCCCGTCGACTCGGGTGGAATTTGGATGTCAAACCAAAACCACTGGTTAGGTACTGAAATTATATTTCCAACCCAAGTTGAACCATCAAAAACGGAGTCGTATGTGTCTTGAGCGTCCGTTTTAGTGCAGACTGGTCCTGCAGGTCGAGGCAGACTCAGACTCGAGTTGGACTGGACCTCCGGCTTGTGTTGCACGCCCTTGCTGCACCTCTTTGCCTTCTCCAATGTCCCAAAGCACTTCTTGACCCTCTCCAAAGTTCCTAAGCAAGATAACATCATTAGGTAGCAACCTATTCTCGAGAATATTTAAAGGATCGCTTAGAAACGAGCTCACCTCTAAATTGAGTTGTCGCATTCGTGCTCGGGTCATTGGACCTTGCATAACGGTTGGAGGATTAGTGGATGCATCTGAAGGAGTGATGTCCTCATCACTTCTCACCCGTTTCTATTGCTAAGTTGAATAGTGACCCTAAGTGAACAATCATTGTATCCATCTTACCAATCGTAACCACATAAATCCTCTATACCCAACCTATCCTTACCCTCATGTCATCCTAGGATGAACATGATTCTATGTTAGTTCACTTCATGTTCCCCGTGGAAATCGATACTCTGGAAAACTCGCGGGGTGAAAGCTACATTGACAGCCACGCGCTTGCGGTTCTATCTGTGTGCCATCGTTGGTGCCAACAAGCTTTCTGGCACCGTTGTTGGGGAAAGGTCGCTATTCTTGACTTAGAATTGAGCCATCCATTTATCTTTTTATTTATATTTCTTATTACCTCTTTACCATGGACTCAACTCCTATCTGTCAATTCGCTGCTCCAAAGGGCACACATTTGGAGCTCCCAAAAACTTCAAAGAACCAATTCTTACACCTGGTAATGAGTTTCGTCCTTGTTTCATAGCCATGGTGATAGGATCTAAATGGCTATAGGGGGGTGAATAGCCTATAAAAATTTCCTTCAAAGCACTAGAGCAACTTTGATTAGTAAAACAAAAGGCGACTATGCAAACTATTGCTCTAGCTCTAATTCACCACAAGCAAGCCTTTCCTACTCAATTCTAGTAGCTATGATCTCTAGGTTGATTTCACACAAGCAAACAAGTTACCACAAAGCTAGAGAGCTACAACTAACTAGAGTTACTAACAAGAGCAACTAAAGCTAGTTACAACTAAACTACCACTACTCTAGCTAGCTACAACAATCAACTACCACACAAGACAAGATATATGAATGAATTGCAAGAGGGGTAGTGATCAAACAGAACCAGGCAAGTGAAAATATGACACAAGATATATCCCCGTGGTTCAGTTGCTTGCCGGCAACCTATGTCCACGTTGTGGCGAGACACTAACTAGGTGGCTCATGCGCTAATAGGCATCACATGCCTAGCCCACACACCGGGCGCCGTAGGAACCACATTAGAGAGAGCTCCACAAGCCACGATTCCACTAGAGTTGCCTTTCGCGAATCTCCCACGGGGAATAGGCACAAGAACCCCTCACAATCGAATGATCGGAGCCGGCAACAATCACCAAAGCCGCTCAACGATCCCACAAGCTCCGGGTCGGCTAGGTGACGACAATCACCAAGAGTAGCAAGTGCTTGACCAGCCCAACTCGCCCAACTAGTGCCACAAGATGCAAGACCACTAAGCAATGCACTAGAGGTGCTCAATCTCACTCCAAATGTGATCCAAAGTGATGCAAGTGAGTGGATCATGTTTTTTTGCTCTCAAGAGGTTTGCTCAGCTGAATGGGGGGTCGAAGAGAGTGGCCAAGGCTGGCCACAAGTGCTATTTATAGCCCCAAGCCAAAGAGTGAACCGTTACCTCTTGATGCAGCAAAACGCGGGCGCACCGAAGACCAAACTGTGCATTGGTCACCATGCACCGGACACGTCCGGTGCCTTCAACAACTAGTTTTTAACGTTCGAAAATCCGACCGTTGGGCGTTGTCAGACATCTGGTGCTACCACCGGATACACCACCTGACATGTCAGGTGCGTGTTTGTGCTGAAACCATCGAAAACGAGCTCTCTGAGTGCCGTGTCTGGTGCGGCATAGCCGGTGCGCACCAGACACGATCGGTGCCTTATACGCGCTGGCGAGCAGGTTTTCAACCTCTCTGAGTGCCCCGTCCGGTGTGACACATCCGGTGCACACCGGTCGGGTAGGTGCTCTATAGGATCTCTGATGGCCTATAAGGGGGGTTGAATAGGCCTGTAAAAATTTTCTTCAAACAAATATTAGTCCTAGGCGCGGCAGTGCTGCTCTGGAGAGCGGCACTGCTGCTTGGGCGGCATTGCTGCTCTGAGGAGCGGCAGTGCTGCTCCAGCAGACGTCCGAAGCTTATAATTCAAAATCTATCCAATGAAAATCAGATCGGGGAAAATACTTATGTTCCTTAGGATGTGCAGAACCTATTCCACCACTTCTTCGCTATTAGAAGTGCTCCAAATTGTAGATCGGGATGAATTGGTTCTTTGAAGTTTTTGGGAGCTCCAAATGTGTGCCCTTTGGAGCAGCGAATTGACAGATAGGAGTTGAGTCCATGGTAAAGAGGTAATAAGAAATATAAATAAAAAGATAAATGGATGGCTCAATTCTAAGTCAAGAATAGCGACCTTTCCCCAACAACGGTGCCAGAAAGCTTGTTGGCACCAACGATGGCACACAGATAGAACCGCAAGCGCGTGGCTGTCAATGTAGCTTTCACCCCGCGAGTTTTCCAGAGTATCGATTTCCACGGGGAACATGAAGTGAACTAACATAGAATCATGTTCATCCTAGGATGACATGAGGGTAAGGATAGGTTGGGTATAGAGGATTTATGTGGTTACGATTGGTAAGATGGATACAATGATTGTTCACTTAGGGTCACTATTCAACTTAGCAATAGAAACGGGTGAGAAGTGATGAGGACATCACTCCTTCAGATGCATCCACTAATCCTCCAACCGTTATGCAAGGTCCAATGACCCGAGCACGAATGCGACAACTCAATTTAGAGGTGAGCTCGTTTCTAAGCGATCCTTTAAATATTCTCGAGAATAGGTTGCTACCTAATGATGTTATCTTGCTTAGGAACTTTGGAGAGGGTCAAGAAGTGCTTTGGGACATTGGAGAAGGCAAAGAGGTGCAGCAAGGGCGTGCAACACAAGCCGGAGGTCCAGTCCAACTCGAGTCTGAGTCTGCCTCGACCTGCAGGACCAGTCTGCACTAAAACGGACGCTCAAGACACATACGGACTCCGTTTTTGATGGTTCAACTTGGGTTGGAAATATAATTTCAGTACCTAACCAGTGGTTTTGGTTTGACATCCAAATTCCACCCGAGTCGACGGGAATCGTCAAAACAAGACAGAGTCCAGAAACTGTTTTTATGTTGCGTCATCTATTTTGGGTCCAATGGACCGTATATTGTATGGGAGCCCATTAGGGGGCGCGTCTAGGGGTCATGACGACCCTAGCTCCCTATTTAGCCATCGCCGCCGCCGTCGTTACACTTTGGGTTTTTCTTAGATTATTCTGTCAAGAACAGTTTCGTCATTTGTTCGGTTTGTGAGACCCCAACTCGTGGGATTAATCATTCATCTGTAAATTGGTTGCATTCTTCCTTGTGCTTGCTTGTGTTCTTCGATTCACAGGCAAGGACTAGCCTTCTTGGCGAGGTCGACCGTGCAACACCGGTCGATAACCAAAGGAGACGTGGTGCTGCGATTGCGGGGTTCAGGACGTGTTGTTCGGAAGCGGATCGACTTGTGACTCGACTCCACCAAATCGATAGTTACCAGAACCTCTCGGAAGATCGGGAACCCTAGTTCACATCAAGTGGTAATCAGAGCTTCAGGTTATTCCGTCAGGTTCGCCCTTATCATAGTTTAGTTGTTTTCGCCATCGTCCTAGAGTCCACAGAAAAGCCCAAAAAAATTATTAGTGTTAGGTTTTTCCCAATCCCATAACCATGTTTAGTCTTTTGCATAATTCTCTTTCAGAGTCCGTCGTGTTGAGTTTGCGTCCTGATCAAGGTATTGTTGTTGGTTAGTTTGTGTTAGAGTACAGTTCGTGTGTTTCCTCCACCATTTTCCATCAAGCCCTAGCCGCCAGCGCAATTTTCCCCACTTTTTGCCTTCATTGTTCCCGTTTTCCTCCTCTAATTCGGAATGCGTTTTTAAAACAGCCATAACTTTCGCATACGAACTCCGATTTAGACGTTCCATATATCAAAATCGATCAAAAAAAATTCGGATCTGCCTGTCCCCCCGCATCGCCGGGTTTGCCAAATTTATTTTTCTCAAAAACAGCCGGGAAGATTATCTTTCTGAGCCTAGAAGCTTTTTCTAATATTCGTGCACATCTTCTGAATTTTCCATAGGCCACGCCTTTCACCTGTTTAAGCTCAAATTTTCTGTGGTTACTTTTTTTGTGCTCCTAAGTAAAGAAAAAATTAAAAAAAAAGTCAAAAATTCGCAAAAAAACAACGACAGCCCAAAAAATAGAAAAAAAGAGAGGGGCAAAAAAGGAACAATAGTTACAGGAGCACATAGAGAAGGGCAAAGTGAGCGGTGAAGCGGTGTTGTCTTGTGCTTTCATTCTTGTGATCTTGTTGTCCACCATATATTGTTTCTTCACCTTGTTTGTCACACGCCCTGGTACTTGGAGCACTTTAGGCCAGCAACGAGAACAAGTAATTGGGACTATAATTCAGCATTACTATCTGTTTTTGAATTGTGTACCACTCACATATTTTTGGCCTGCCAAGCTCCACATATTACTTTCGGACAGCACAAGTTTTGACCCTGCAATCGCGGTCTACGCCTTCTAGGTATCCTTTGCCTTGCTGGTAAGAACCTGGTAAGCACTTGGTAAGGTGTTCCCTTTTGTGGTGATCTTGAGAGGCACCACACCACCTGCGTAGTCCGATTATTAGGGATAACTTTCACTGTTTGTTGCTGTGTTGTGTATCTACAATGACAGGTGACGAAAATGAGGGAGAGAAGACGCCCAAAGATTTCAAGGAGTGTGTCAGCCAAGAGCAACTACAGTCTGTTATAGATAGTGCTCAGAAGGATATGCGCGAGGCAGTCGCCAAGGCTGTAACCAACGCACTCATTGAGCTCAACGTCGGTAACACCCTTGAGAGGTTGGACAAAAGAATGTCGACGCTTACCGACGGGATAGCTGCATTAGAGAACCGTACAACCGATGACGATACGAAGGACGGCACCAATGAAGACGAGATGTTTGATGCCGATGGTAATGTTGATCGAGCTGCAACAATGAGAAACAGATTGCGTCGTCGACTTCACACAAACACCACAGGTATGGGTGGCGTTCAAAATTTCAACCGCCATTACGGTAATCGTAATCGTACTCCCAATGATCCTTATGCTAAGGTTAAATTTACCATTCCTTCTTTTTCAGGACATTATGATGCTGAGGGATATCTTGATTGGGAGATGACAGTAGAGCAAAAGTTTAGTGCCCACCTTGTGCCTGAACAACATAGAGTTAGACAAGCCACTAGTGAATTTAAAGATTTTGCTATCATTTGGTGGACTGGTCTAGATGCAGCGGATGTTTTGCCTAGTACATGGGAAGAACTTAAAGTGTAACGACGGCGGCGGCGATGGCTAAATAGGGAGCTAGGGTCGTCATGACCCCTAGACGCGCCCCTAATGGGCTCCCATACAATATACGGTCCATTGGACCCAAAATAGATGACGCAACATAAAAACAGTTTCTGGACTCTGTCTTGTTTTGACGATTCCCGTCGACTCGGGTGGAATTTGGATGTCAAACCAAAACCACTGGTTAGGTACTGAAATTATATTTCCAACCCAAGTTGAACCATCAAAAACGGAGTCCGTATGTGTCTTGAGCGTCCGTTTTAGTGCAGACTGGTCCTGCAGGTCGAGGCAGACTCAGACTCGAGTTGGACTGGACCTCCGGCTTGTGTTGCACGCCCTTGCTGCACCTCTTTGCCTTCTCCAATGTCCCAAAGCACTTCTTGACCCCTCTCCAAAGTTCCTAAGCAAGATAACATCATTAGGTAGCAACCTATTCTCGAGAATATTTAAAGGATCGCTTAGAAACGAGCTCACCTCTAAATTGAGTTGTCGCATTCGTGCTCGGGTCATTGGACCTTGCATAACGGTTGGAGGATTAGTGGATACAATGATTGTTTCACTTAGGTCACTATTCAACTTTCAA
>JAHUYU010003517.1:0-27467 GCA_030439765.1 Tripidium arundinaceum
CCAAATCGGACGCTTGGGATGCATAGGTCCGATCCAAACAGGCCCTTAGTGCAAAATGGAGTGGTGGGCGCCTGCTTAGCACTGGTCATGGCTCCTGCCATTTGAGGATTCTCTTAACTTGTCTTAAAATTTTTAGAACGCACCGTATTATAGGATAGAGGGAACAATCTTGTACTAAGCTAAGCCCTTTGACCCTTCGTGGCTGGGCCTTCGGCATGGTCCAGCACCACTCCTGCCATTGTTTTCTGGGTCGTCATGCCGCATGGCATGCTAGGGGCCGGCCCAAGCAGGATATGTGGTATTCTGGGCTTGTGGCCTGCACGATGGCAACTAGGCCGTGTCGTGCATGGGCTGGACAAAAAGGTACGAACCTCTGCATACTAAAGGGCCTTAGGCTCTATGTACAACTGTAACAAAAAAAATAGAAAACTCTCTCCATCCTAGAAAACTTACTCCCTCTGTCCCATAATATTTGTACATCTGCCATTTGAATTTTGTCCCAAATTATCATGCATCTGTAGAGTACCGCATCTACTATTCCGTACGTGTTGCAGTGCAGAGGCGTTACCAGCCACAGCAAGTTTAGTTGCGCGTGGGCCTAGGAAAATATCAAAACTTGTGAAAAAAAAGAAAAGAAAAACATGGGAGGCTCCAGAAGCTCCCGTCCACTTGTTTCCCTCGCACATTCCACACCGATGCTCGCTTTGGTTCTGCGTCGTCGACGTCGGCTCGCCGCACCTGCGACCGCAAATCCAATCCGAATCACCTCCCCATACAGAGCTCCTCTCCCGCAGCCCCTCCCCAGTCCCCATCTAGCGCTCCTTCGCACGTGGTTGGCAGCGCAACCCCGGCCCACGCGTGGAGGCACAAGAGGCGGCGGCGCGGGGAAGGGCGGCGGCGCGTGGAGATGCCACCGCTGTGCAGGGGCTTCCCGACGCCACCGCCATGGACGGGCTCTACTACACTGACGCACAGAGGTTGGGCATCGCCACGCCGTCACCACGCAGGAGTTTCGCGCCGCCATCGCGCAGGCGCAGCGGCTGGACCTCGCCAGACTGCCACTGTGCACGGGTTCCGCGCCGTTGTCGTGCAGTGGCTGGACCTCGCAACGCCGCCACACGGGCTTAGCTCCGGCCGATGGAGCCCCGGCCCGGCTGCCCATGGCAATGGCGACTGGTGCTCGACGCAGGGGCTCGGCTCCGGCCGGCGGGAGCCACGGCAACGCGGGTGTGCGCGGCGGAAAGAGCTCGTCCTCGTCGGCATGGAAGACAAAGGCGAGGCCCGACGTCGAAGGTGGCAGGCGGCCTCGACGCCCCACGGTGGCCAGGGGGGCGGAGCTGACGCGCCACCGGCAGCCAGAGAAACAGAGAGCTGTGAAGCATCGGGCTGATATTACAAAGGCATTTCCGTAATTTCGAATACACCTGGTTTGCGTGTCCGGTCCTAGATGTGCAAATAATATTATGGGACGGAGAGAGTATGTTTTAGCTCTGGATAATAGATTGGCCCATATATCGACTTGAGATTCCAGTCCGCATGATGCCTCCATACATTCCATTAAATGAGAAATATATTGCTTAATTAGCATGGTCATCTTCAATAAATAGTACTCCCTCCGGTCCGGTTATAAGGCTTAGTCAAACATGACACTGTCATCTAAATTACAAAATTGACCATTCACTTATTCTATATTATAAATTTTATGATTATAAAACTATAATCATTATTGGATATTATATTTGATCATGAATCTAACCATATCAAATTTGTATTACCAATTGTTAAAAATTGTTCACCAAATTATTGGTCAAAGATTGAGAAGTTTGAATCTTGTTTAGCGTGTTCGTCTAATAAACCGAACAGAAGCAGTACATACTGAATAGTACGTGCGTAATTTCAGTTGATCTAAAAATCCTAAAACATTTTTCTTATACGGAGGGAGCAGTATATATATATATATATATATATATATATATATATATATATATATAATATATATATATATATATATATATATATATAGAAGTAAAATAAATTTGCGGAAATAAAGCTAATAAGCCGGCCGGCAATGTGGATCGACGGAAAGTACTAACAAACCAGATCATGACGGCCGAGCCGAGCGACAGCTTGACGAAGGCGCCGAGGTTGTTGAACGCGCGCACGGTGAAGCCCTTCCACGCGTCGGGGAAGCGGCCGCCCGTCATGTAGGCGAACTGCGCGGCGGCGACGAGCCAGTGGGGAGATGTCCCCGGCGACGGCGGCCCCGGGCAGGCCGTACCGGAGCCGCGTGACGGCGACGTAGGTGAGCGCGGCGTGCACGCCGAGGACCAAGCCGGAGATGGCCGCCACGGGCCAGATCCTGCTCTGGGCCTGGAAGAACATGAGGAGCGGGATGTTCATGGCGTGCGCGAACAGCCTCGGGATCGCCCACCGCGCGTACGGCCCGGCGGCGCGCGACACGGCGTCGGGCTGGTGGAGGAACGAGTGCAGGAGCGGCGCGGCGAAGACGTACGCCGGCGCGAGCGCCAGCGCGGTGGCGACGCAGATGATCCACGACTGCTGCGTGTAGGTGCCCAGCCTGTCCAGCTGCCCGGCGCCGACGGCCTGCCCGCTCAGCGTGTCCAGCGCGCTGCCCATGCCAAACTGCACGCGCGCGCGCGCGCAAGGTGGATCCAAACATGAGCAAGATGAGGAAATCAATCACAAACAAACCCATTGCATCGCTTGCTGCTCCATAGGCGCGCGGAGAGGAATCAAACGCACCAGGACTCCATAGGCAGAGGAATCCAAGATGTTCTCGACGACGCTGACAGCCGCGAGCTCCACCTCTCCGAGGTGGCCGACGAAGGCGGTGGTGACGAATCCGATGGAGAACTGAAACAACCTCCGTCAGGAGCGCCGGGAAGGCAAGGCGCCATAGCAGCCTGGACTCCTCCCAGCTCCGGCTCACAAGCCTCTCCACCAGCCCATGTGAGCGCTTCTCCGCCTCATGCTCGAGCCTGCTGCCTGGTGGACTCGATGTCATTGGCATATACTACTTTGTTCTACCAACAAGCTAGCGCTCTCTTTGCAGTTTGCTGCAGGCGCAAGGGATATGTAGTATCCTTTTCATTTCGACGACGGAAACTGCAACGCCTGTGCTGTGATTTACTCATGTCGCTCTGCTAATCTCTAGCTGGGAAACCTCAGAATCCGTGAAAGATGTAGGCTAATTACTCTGATGTCCTTATAATGACTTCCCCGTCCATGATTGTAAGCATTTCGATCGGCACTTAAGATTTGTCCACAATGCAGACATTTCTTGCCTAATGAAATCCTTCCACTCCTCATCATTTAAGTAAGGGACCCATTTAATTATTGCCCCGCCATTTATAGCATCAGTTACCTAACCAGGCAGACATTAATTGTGAGGAGCATCCCAAATCATTTTCTCTCCGTTTAATTTGTCCTAATAAAAATCCATACATTTGTCCACAGAGAAAGTAGCTAGCAGCAAGCGATCTTGCACTCCCAATGAAACATTAACGGTGGTAACATTAACGGTGGTTTTCAACTCTATCAAATGACTTAACAGCTAAGCAAAACGCTAACCCTTCGAGGCCCTGGATATGATTAGCACATGAACATGCATGATGATTTTTTTCTAATCCTACAAAATTACTAAATTCCAAATGTGATATTTGTGAAAAAATATGCCAAAATTGTACCAAGAATGCGGAAACTAATTAATCTTATAAAAATCAAAAGAGTTAAATGCATGAGTTGTCTCTAAACTGTCAAGGGTACCATTCATGTCCACAAACTTGAAAACATATTTCTGGGTTCTTAAACTTATTAAGTGGTACACCGCACGTCGCTAAACTTGTTAAACGGTGCATCACAAGTCTATTTTTGACCATACCAACCATTGTCGTGCACCATTGAACAAGTTCAACGGCTGCTCATGCATTTAACTCAAATCAAAATAAGATGATAAAGTGAATTTGAAATTCTTTAGGTAAATTTCCTTAATCTAAAAAAATCCACTCTACAAGATGATATGATTTATGGAAGCGGAGTGGACCAAAAATAAGAAAATTTCATATATTATTGAGCAAAGGAACAAGTATTGCTCACCCATGTACAACTCCTTGAAACCTTATACGACCATTGGATTCTGGCTACGTACTGCTAAGATTGCGAACTGCTAGCTAAGGTTTCTTTTTGCGTCCCTATGGCCTCACACTTTATTTTAAAAAAATAGCATAAATGTGAATGCTCACGTACATGTATGCACACATAGCCTGCACCTATGGTCCTCTCGAAAAGGCTAGGCTAGATCAGCAGATTTTTTGAGATTATTGAAATTATTATAATTGTTTCGTTGTCGACGGGTATGTTGCCTACCACTAAAAAAAATAATGATATTAAATCTTTGAATAAAACTAAAAAAATATGAGTACCGATGTTAAGTTGATGACTTGAATTCAAGTAGATTGGTTTTACCATAACAAACCTAATCTAACCGCGATAGCTGAGTTCGCTATGGTGTCACACCCTTGTGTTTTACCATAAAAAAATATGATGTTTTACCATAACGCGGCAGCGCGCGAGCGCGGCCAATGCAGGCGACCGTGGCAGCGCAGGCCCCACCTAGATAGAAACTGGTGGTTTCTTCCCAAAGTTGAGATCGGCATTTCTTTATGCCTCGGGTGAAGAGTAGACGTGGTTTTTCTCCTAAGAAACGATTTTCTCTATTTTTCTTTTCTTTCCTCATTAATTGAGCTGCTATGTTAGCGTTTTGCTTAGCTGTTAGTCATTTGATAGAGTTGAAAACCACCGTTAATGTTACCACCGTTAATGTTTCATTGGGAGTGCAAGATCGCTTGCTGCTAGCTACTTTCTCTGTGGGACAAATGTATGGATTTTTATTAGGACAAATTAAACGGAGAGAAAATGATTTGGGATGCTCCTCACAATTAATGTCTGCCTGGTTAGGTAACTGATGCTATAAATGGCGGGCAATAATTAAATGGGTCCCTTACTTAAATGATGAGGAGTGGAAGGATTTCATTAGGCAAGAAATGTCTGCATTGTGGACAAATCTTAAGTGCCGATCGAAATGCTTACAATCATGGACGGGGAAGTCATTATAAGGACATCAGAGTAATTAGCCTACATCTTTCACGGATTCTGAGGTTTCCCAGCTAGAGATTAGCAGAGCGACATGAGTAAATCACAGCACAGGCGTTGCAGTTTCCGTCGTCGAAATGAAAAGGATACTACATATCCCTTGCGCCTGCAGCAAACTGCAAAGAGAGCGCTAGCTTGTTGGTAGAACAAAGTAGTATATGCCAATGACATCGAGTCCACCAGGCAGCAGGCTCGAGCATGAGGCGGAGAAGCGCTCACATGGGCTGGTGGAGAGGCTTGTGAGCCGGAGCTGGGAGGAGTCCAGGCTGCTATGGCGCCTTGCCTTCCCGGCGCTCCTGACGGAGGTGTTTCAGTTCTCCATCGGATTCGTCACCACCGCCTTCGTCGGCCACCTCGGAGAGGTGGAGCTCGCGGCTGTCAGCGTCGTCGAGAACATCTTGGATTCCTCTGCCTATGGAGTCCTGGTGCGTTTGATTCCTCTCCGCGCGCCTATGGAGCAGCAAGCGATGCAATGGGTTTGTTTGTGATTGATTTCCTCATCTTGCTCATGTTGGATCCACCTTGCGCGCGCGCGCGCGTGCAGTTTGGCATGGGCAGCGCGCTGGACACGCTGAGCGGGCAGGCCGTCGGCGCCGGGCAGCTGGACAGGCTGGGCACCTACACGCAGCAGTCGTGGATCATCTGCGTCGCCACCGCGCTGGCGCTCGCGCCGGCGTACGTCTTCGCCGCGCCGCTCCTGCACTCGTTCCTCCACCAGCCCGACGCCGTGTCGCGCGCCGCCGGGCCGTACGCGCGGTGGGCGATCCCGAGGCTGTTCGCGCACGCCATGAACATCCCGCTCCTCATGTTCTTCCAGGCCCAGAGCAGGATCTGGCCCGTGGCGGCCATCTCCGGCTTGGTCCTCGGCGTGCACGCCGCGCTCACCTACGTCGCCGTCACGCGGCTCCGGTACGGCCTGCCCGGGGCCGCCGTCGCCGGGGACATCTCCCACTGGCTCGTCGCCGCCGCGCAGTTCGCCTACATGACGGGCGGCCGCTTCCCCGACGCGTGGAAGGGCTTCACCGTGCGCGCGTTCAACAACCTCGGCGCCTTCGTCAAGCTGTCGCTCGGCTCGGCCGTCATGATCTGGTTTGTTAGTACTTTCCGTCGATCCACATTGCCGGCCGGCTTATTAGCTTTATTTCCGCAAATTTATTTTACTTCTATATATATATATATATATATATATATATATATATATATATATATATATATATATATATATATATATATATATATATACTGCTCCCTCCGTATAAGAAAAATGTTTTAGGATTTTTAGATCAACTGAAATTACGCACGTACTATTCAGTATGTACTGCTTCTGGTTCGGTTTATTAGACGAACACGCTAAACAAGATTCAAACTTCTCAATCTTTGACCAATAATTTGGTGAACAATTTTTAACAATTGTAATACAAATTTGATATGGTTAGATTCATGATCAAATATAATATCCAATAATGATTATAGTTTATAATCATAAAATTTATAATATAGAATAAGTGAATGGTCAATTTGTAATTTAGATGACAGTGTCATGTTTGACTAAGCCTTATAACCGGACCGGAGGGAGTACTATTTATTGAAGATGACCATGCTAATTAAGCAATATATTTCTCATTTAATGGAATGTATGGAGGCATCATGCGGACTGGAATCTCAAGTCGATATATGGGCCAATCTATTATCCAGAGCTAAAACATACTCTCTCCGTCCCATAATATTATTTGCACATCTAGGACCGGACACGCAAACCAAGGTGTATTCGAAATTACGGAAATGCCTTTGTAAATATCAGCCCGATGCTTCACAGCTCTCTGTTTCTCTGGCTGCCGGTGGCGCGTCAGCTCCGCCCCCCTGGCCACCGTGGGGCGTCGAGGCCGCCTGCCACCTTCGACGTCGGGCCTCGCCTTTGTCTTCCATGCCGACGAGGACGAGCTCTTTCCGCCGCGCACACCCGCGTTGCCGTGGCTCCCGCCGGCCGGAGCCGAGCCCCTGCGTCGAGCACCAGTCGCATTGCCATGGCAGCCGGGCCGGGGCTCCATCGGCCGGAGCTAAGCCCGTGTGGCGGCGTTGCGAGGTCCAGCCACTGCACGACAACGGCGCGGAACCCGTGCACAGTGGCAGTCTGGCGAGGGTCCAGCCGCTGCGCCTGCGCGATGGCGGCGCGAAACTCCTGCGTGGTGACGGCGTGGCGATGCCCAACCTCTGTGCGTCAGTGTAGTAGAGCCCGTCCATGGCGGTGGCGTCGGGAAGCCCCTGCACAGCGGTGGCATCTCCACGCGCCGCCGCCCTTCCCCCGCGCCGCCGCCTCTTGTGCCTCCACGCGTGGGCCGGGGTTGCGCTGCCAACCACGTGCGAAGGAGCGCTAGATGGGGACTGGGGAGGGGCTGCGGGAGAGGAGCTCTGTATGGGGAGGTGATTCGGATTGGATTTGCGGTCGCAGGTGCGGCGAGCCGACGTCGACGACGCAGAACCAAAGCGAGCATCGGTGTGGAATGTGCGAGGGAAACAAGTGGACGGGAGCTTCTGGAGCCTCCCATGTTTTTCTTTTCTTTTTTTTCACAAGTTTTGATATTTTCCTAGGCCCACGCGCAACTAAACTTGCTGTGGCTGGTAACGCCTCTGCACTGCAACACGTACGGAATAGTAGATGCGGTACTCTACAGATGCATGATAATTTGGGACAAAATTCAAATGGCAGATGTACAAATATTATGGGACAGAGGGAGTAAGTTTTCTAGGATGGAGAGAGTTTTCTATTTTTTTTGTTACAGTTGTACATAGAGCCTAAGGCCCTTAGTATGCAGAGGTTCGTACCTTTTTGTCCAGCCCATGCACGACACGGCCTAGTTGCCATCGTGCAGGCCACAAGCCCAGAATACCACATATCCTGCTTGGGCCGGCCCCTAGCATGCCATGCGGCATGACGACCCAGAAAACAATGGCAGGAGTGGTGCTGGACCATGCCGAAGGCCCAGCCACGAAGGGTCAAAGGGCTTAGCTTAGTACAAGATTGTTCCCTCTATCCTATAATACGGTGCGTTCTAAAATTTTAAGACAAGTTAAGAGAATCCTCAAATGGCAGGAGTAACAGTTAAGCGGCGCCCCACACCTCTTTTGTCCTCTCAGCTCTTAGGGCCCTGTTTGGATTGCGGCCTCCCAGGTGAGCTCATGCCTAAACAGCCATTCTGGCCCTAGGCACCCGAAATCGGACGCTTGGGATTGCATAGGTCCGATCCAAACAGGCCCTTAGTGCAACAATGGCGTGGTGTGCTGCTGCCTAGCCCCCACCTCGGCTCATGGCTCCTGCCTCTGCCTCTACCTCTGCCTCTGCCTTCGCCTCCCACCATAGCAGCGATTTGAGAGCTTCTCCTTCTCCAGTACCTTTACTCCCGACGACAATGTCTCCTCCGAGTTGGCTCAAAGGGCGGCGGCTCCATATCCACTTGGCGGTGCACAGGGAACCTTTTCTTGTGGATGATTATGGGCCTCCGATGCGTGGATGATGATGGGCTGGCACGGTACGACTTCATGCTTCGGACAGACACGACACCATACTATGGCCATGTCGAGGGTGGAGCACGCGGGTGGGCACAGCACGGCCCTGCTAGCACCACGTGATGTGCCTACCTCGGTCAAAGCGGATTGAACTTTTTCAGGCGCGAGCTGTGCCGGGCGAACGGTCCATATGCCTAACTACGCAGTATAAAGTAGTATTCTTATTGTATCTCTTCATTGTTTTGTCTATTGTGCTCTGTTGGACATGGTTTCTTTGTCATGTTATGCAGTTATATGGTCTACTCTTCGTTCTTTTTATGATATATAAAATTAAGCATTATATACACAGCTTGGAGTTTTGGTACTACACGACACTTCTCATTCTCGTGGGTCTCCTCGAACAGGCCAAACTCCAAATCGATATCATGTCTGTCTGGTGAGTGTTTATTTGTAATTATACATCATACTCCCTTCATTCCAAATTATAAGTCATTCCAACTTTCTTGGAGAGTCAAAACATCTCAAGTTTGACCAAATTTATATAATAAAATAATAATATTTATGATATCAAATAAGTATGATTGAATTCTTTATTAATTATATTTTTATACTGTACCTATTTGATGTCATAAGTCTTTGTAATTTTTTCTATAATTTTGGTCAAACTTGAAGTGCTTTGACTCTCTAAAAAAGTTGGAATGACTTATAATTTGGTACACAGAGAGAGAGTAATACGGAGTATATCTGTTGGAGATACCAGTAATTCCCTGTATATATATATATTAATATTAATTTATGAATTGGTTTCGTTGCCGTCTTTCTTCTGACAAAAAAAACTGCAGCCTCAACTTCGAGTTCATGACTATAATGGTTGCACTGGGCTTCAGCACAGCAATCGGGTATGCTAGAAATTAATAGACCCAGTTGATATATGCAACATTTGAGATTATTAAGTTCACATATATTGTTGCCATGCTACATTAATATATTATTTGATTGACAAGTAAAAATGCCGTGGTCTCTCCAGCATTCGGGTGTCCAACGAGCTGGGTGCAAACAGGCCTAAGGAGACAAAGTTTGCAGTGCTTGTGGCAGTATCGACATCCATCTTCATGGGAGCAATCTTCATGGGCGTCGTCCTCATTTGGAGGACGAGCCTGCCGAAGCTCTTCAGCGACAGCGAGGAGGTGATACATGGAGCTTCCAAGCTGGGGCATCTCCTCGCTCTGACCGTATGCATGAGCAGCATCTGGCCTGTACTATCAGGTAGTACCGCTTCACATGCATTACAGGGTGTCAAATGAGTTTGAGTTAGTTTTTGGTCTAAATTAGATACGGCTCCTTTCAAATTGATGTGCGTATATGTGAAAACATATATGAAAAAAAAATCTTGTCTGTTTTCTTTCAGGCGTGGCAGTAGGAGCTGGGTGGCAAGTGCCTGTGGCATTCATAAACGTCGGTTGCTACTACCTAGTGGGCATTCCAATGGGTATCCTGTTTGGTTTTAAGCTAAAACATGGCACAATGGTAAACTAAAATCCAGTTAAAAATCACTATCTATTTATTCAGTATTAACCACAATCCTGTTTGATCAGCTGAAGCAATGTTTGTATTCATTTATCTGTGGCTTTTTCGTCAACATTGCAGGGCATATGGATGGGCATGTTGACAGGCACGTTTCTCCAAATGTCTATACTTCTTGCCATTATCTTCACAACAAAGTGGGATAAACAGGTACGTAACACATTTACTCCCTGTTAAAAATTATTTTTTTAGGAAACCCTGCTCAAAAGATTCCTCGCTGGTGAATGCGTTTTCGCAAAACTTTGTACAATGAAACTGGGTGACTATTGCAGGCCGCGCTAGCAGAAGTGAGAATGGCGGAGTGGGGAGGAAAGAACGAGAACCTACCACTGATGGAAACACATACGGATAATCATATGGCTCGTGTACAAGAGAAAATGTTGGCGCATGACAGCCAGAAGAATGTAGAATTAGTGCGCACAGATTGATCACGGAATATATTGATTTCGGTTCTACACAATATTTCATTGTTTACTAGGATGATATCATAAATCTAATTTTTTAGGAATATATTCTTTTTATGAAATATTCCAAATTCTCCCTCAAGTTTGGACTACGTCTCAAAAACCCATAAACTTTGATTTTCCCCGTACTATTTTGGGACAATTGCATAACTGCCCTTGTTTTGAACTCTAACTGCATGTTTGCCCCTATTTTTTTAACTTTGCATGTTTGCCCTTGTTTTTCGAAACCTAAGCTACCGTCTGCCCCTGCTTGTGAACTCCGTGAGGTGCTGATAAATCATGGGCAAGAAAAAAAGTCTAAAAAAAAGAAAAAAGGAAAAAAGACTATACTACCCCTTATCCAAAACACACAGAGACCTCCCCATTCTCCCGTTCCACCGTCTCCTTTCGAATCGGAAGAACGGACTCGAGCAAGCAGGCGACGGTGCGACCTGGCGAGCGCGGTGGAGGCGGGTCGGCGTGCTGGGGAGTGGCGGGCGAGTGGCGCGGCGGTAGATCCGGCGGTAGGCGGGTTCTGGGGCGCGGCTGGTTGTCCTGAGCGGCGGGCGGGCCTGAGCGGCGGCCGGCCGGCGCGGCTGCCCTGAGCGGAAGGCGGCCGGTGCGGCCGGGGCTGTGCGGCGGCCCTGAGCGGCGGCCGGTCGGCGCGGCTGCCCTGAGCGGCGGGCAGCCGGTGCGTCCGGGGCTACGTGGTGGGCGGGCCGGCGTGACGGCCCTGAGCGGCGGGCGGTCAGCGCGGCGGCCCTGAGCAGCAGGCAGCCGGTGCGTCCGGGGTGGTGCGGCGGGCGGCCGGCTTGGCTCGGCTGGCCTGAGCGGCCGGCTTGGCTCGGCTGGCCTGAACGGCGGGCCTGCGAGGCGGCCGGCCGACGCGGCTAGCCTGAGCGGTGGGCGGCGGGCCTGTGCGGCGCCATGACCTGGGGACGCGGCAGGAGAAGCGACGAGGGGGGCACCGCTTGCTGCGACATGGAATCGCTTGGGTAAATTTCTTTGACTTTATTCTTTCTGCAGTAGAACAAATGGTTGTTGGCTTAGGTCTGTAGCATGAGCTAGCTTATCAAACATGATGTGGTTTGTAGGACAAATGACAACCACATAAAACTTGTTGTTATGGTTCGGGCACATTGGAGCGTGCCAGATGGCGGTCCAAAGACATATAGAAGGAGGGAAACCTTGACTACAATTGTTGACAGTCATAACTATAGCTTGCTGCAGTTAGTAGATTTCGTTGGTGAAAGCTTTTTATGGGGTTTGAAGCAATATATTTCTTTGTGGCGGGCACTGGAGGATGAATCTATTGAGATTACAACTGATGAACAGCTGTCGGAGTGGTTTGAGCTCAACAAAGAGAATGGGGAGGTCTCTGTGTGTTTTGGATAAGGGGTAGTATAGTCTTTTTTCCTTTTTTCTTTTTTTTAGACTTTTTTTCTTGCCCATGATTTATCAGCACCTCACGGAGTTCACAAGCAGGGGCAGACGGTAGCTTAGGTTTCGAAAAACAAGGGCAAACATGCAAAGTTAAAAAAATAGGGGCAAACATGCAGTTAGAGTTCAAAACAAGGGCAGTTATGCAATTGTCCCAAAATAGTACGGGGAAAATCAAAGTTTATGGGTTTTTGAGACGTAGTCCAAACTTGAGGGAGAATTTGGAATATTTCATAAAAAGAATATATTCCTAAAAAATTAGATTTATGATATCATCCTAGTAAACAATGAAATATTGTGTAGAACCGAAATCAATATATTCCGTGATCAATCTGTGCGCACTAATTCTACATTCTTCTGGCTGTCATGCGCCAACATTTTCTCTTGTACACGAGCCATATGATTATCCGTATGTGTTTCCATCAGTGGTAGGTTCTCGTTCTTTCCTCCCCACTCCGCCATTCTCACTTCTGCTAGCGCGGCCTGCAATAGTCACCCAGTTTCATTGTACAAAGTTTTGCGAAAACGCATTCACCAGCGAGGAATCTTTTGAGCAGGGTTTCCTAAAAAAATAATTTTTAACAGGGAGTAAATGTGTTACGTACCTGTTTATCCCACTTTGTTGTGAAGATAATGGCAAGAAGTATAGACATTTGGAGAAACGTGCCTGTCAACATGCCCATCCATATGCCCTGCAATGTTGACGAAAAAGCCACAGATAAATGAATACAAACATTGCTTCAGCTGATCAAACAGGATTGTGGTTAATACTGAATAAATAGATAGTGATTTTTAACTGGATTTTAGTTTACCATTGTGCCATGTTTTAGCTTAAAACCAAACAGGATACCCATTGGAATGCCCACTAGGTAGTAGCAACCGACGTTTATGAATGCCACAGGCACTTGCCACCCAGCTCCTACTGCCACGCCTGAAAGAAAACAGACAAGATTTTTTTTTCATATATGTTTTCACATATACGCACATCAATTTGAAAGGAGCCGTATCTAATTTAGACCAAAAACTAACTCAAACTCATTTGACACCCTGTAATGCATGTGAAGCGGTACTACCTGATAGTACAGGCCAGATGCTGCTCATGCATACGGTCAGAGCGAGGAGATGCCCCAGCTTGGAAGCTCCATGTATCACCTCCTCGCTGTCGCTGAAGAGCTTCGGCAGGCTCGTCCTCCAAATGAGGACGACGCCCATGAAGATTGCTCCCATGAAGATGGATGTCGATACTGCCACAAGCACTGCAAACTTTGTCTCCTTAGGCCTGTTTGCACCCAGCTCGTTGGACACCCGAATGCTGGAGAGACCACGGCATTTTTACTTGTCAATCAAATAATATATTAATGTAGCATGGCAACAATATATGTGAACTTAATAATCTCAAATGTTGCATATATCAACTGGGTCTATTAATTTCTAGCATACCCGATTGCTGTGCTGAAGCCCAGTGCAACCATTATAGTCATGAACTCGAAGTTGAGGCTGCAGTTTTTTTTGTCAGAAGAAAGACGGCAACGAAACCAATTCATAAATTAATATTAATATATATATATACAGGGAATTACTGGTATCTCCAACAGATATACTCCGTATTACTCTCTCTCTGTGTACCAATTATAAGTCATTCCAACTTTTTTAGAGAGTCAAAGCACTTCAAGTTTGACCAAAATTATAGAAAAAATTACAAAGACTTATGACATCAAATAGGTACAGTATAAAAATATAATTAATAAAGAATTCAATCATACTTATTTGATATCATAAATATTATTATTTTATTATATAAATTTGGTCAAACTTGAGATGTTTTGACTCTCCAAGAAAGTTGGAATGACTTATAATTTGGAATGAAGGGAGTATGATGTATAATTACAAATAAACACTCACCAGACAGACATGATATCGATTTGGAGTTTGGCCTGTTCGAGGAGACCCACGAGAATGAGAAGTGTCGTGTAGTACCAAAACTCCAAGCTGTGTATATAATGCTTAATTTTATATATCATAAAAAGAACGAAGAGTAGACCATATAACTGCATAACATGACAAAGAAACCATGTCCAACAGAGCACAATAGACAAAACAATGAAGAGATACAATAAGAATACTACTTTATACTGCGTAGTTAGGCATATGGACCGTTCGCCCGGCACAGCTCGCGCCTGAAAAAGTTCAATCCGCTTTGACCGAGGTAGGCACATCACGTGGTGCTAGCAGGGCCGTGCTGTGCCCACCCGCGTGCTCCACCCTCGACATGGCCATAGTATGGTGTCGTGTCTGTCCGAAGCATGAAGTCGTACCGTGCCAGCCCATCATCATCCACGCATCGGAGGCCCATAATCATCCACAAGAAAAGGTTCCCTGTGCACCGCCAAGTGGATATGGAGCCGCCGCCCTTTGAGCCAACTCGGAGGAGACATTGTCGTCGGGAGTAAAGGTACTGGAGAAGGAGAAGCTCTCAAATCGCTGCTATGGTGGGAGGCGAAGGCAGAGGCAGAGGTAGAGGCAGAGGCAGGAGCCATGAGCCGAGGTGGGGGCTAGGCAGCAGCACACCACGCCATTGTTGCACTAAGGGCCTGTTTGGATCGGACCTATGCAATCCCAAGCGTCCGATTTCGGGTGCCTAGGGCCAGAATGGCTGTTTAGGCATGAGCTCACCTGGGAGGCCGCAATCCAAACAGGCCCTAAGAGCTGAGAGGACAAAAGAGGTGTGGGGCGCCGCTTAACTGTTACTCCTGCCATTTGAGGATTCTCTTAACTTGTCTTAAAATTTTTAGAACGCACCGTATTATAGGATAGAGGGAACAATCTTGTACTAAGCTAAGCCCTTTGACCCTTCGTGGCTGGGCCTTCGGCATGGTCCAGCACCACTCCTGCCATTGTTTTCTGGGTCGTCATGCCGCATGGCATGCTAGGGGCCGGCCCAAGCAGGATATGTGGTATTCTGGGCTTGTGGCCTGCACGATGGCAACTAGGCCGTGTCGTGCATGGGCTGGACAAAAAGGTACGAACCTCTGCATACTAAAGGGCCTTAGGCTCTATGTACAACTGTAACAAAAAAAATAGAAAACTCTCTCCATCCTAGAAAACTTACTCCCTCTGTCCCATAATATTTGTACATCTGCCATTTGAATTTTGTCCCAAATTATCATGCATCTGTAGAGTACCGCATCTACTATTCCGTACGTGTTGCAGTGCAGAGGCGTTACCAGCCACAGCAAGTTTAGTTGCGCGTGGGCCTAGGAAAATATCAAAACTTGTGAAAAAAAAGAAAAGAAAAACATGGGAGGCTCCAGAAGCTCCCGTCCACTTGTTTCCCTCGCACATTCCACACCGATGCTCGCTTTGGTTCTGCGTCGTCGACGTCGGCTCGCCGCACCTGCGACCGCAAATCCAATCCGAATCACCTCCCCATACAGAGCTCCTCTCCCGCAGCCCCTCCCCAGTCCCCATCTAGCGCTCCTTCGCACGTGGTTGGCAGCGCAACCCCGGCCCACGCGTGGAGGCACAAGAGGCGGCGGCGCGGGGAAGGGCGGCGGCGCGTGGAGATGCCACCGCTGTGCAGGGGCTTCCCGACGCCACCGCCATGGACGGGCTCTACTACACTGACGCACAGAGGTTGGGCATCGCCACGCCGTCACCACGCAGGAGTTTCGCGCCGCCATCGCGCAGGCGCAGCGGCTGGACCTCGCCAGACTGCCACTGTGCACGGGTTCCGCGCCGTTGTCGTGCAGTGGCTGGACCTCGCAACGCCGCCACACGGGCTTAGCTCCGGCCGATGGAGCCCCGGCCCGGCTGCCATGGCAATGCGACTGGTGCTCGACGCAGGGGCTCGGCTCCGGCCGGCGGGAGCCACGGCAACGCGGGTGTGCGCGGCGGAAAGAGCTCGTCCTCGTCGGCATGGAAGACAAAGGCGAGGCCCGACGTCGAAGGTGGCAGGCGGCCTCGACGCCCCACGGTGGCCAGGGGGGCGGAGCTGACGCGCCACCGGCAGCCAGAGAAACAGAGAGCTGTGAAGCATCGGGCTGATATTTACAAAGGCATTTCCGTAATTTCGAATACACCTTGGTTTGCGTGTCCGGTCCTAGATGTGCAAATAATATTATGGGACGGAGAGAGTTTTCTATTTTTTTTGTTACAGTTGTACATAGAGCCTAAGGCCCTTTAGTATGCAGAGGTTCGTACCTTTTTGTCCAGCCCATGCACGACACGGCCTAGTTGCCATCGTGCAGGCCACAAGCCCAGAATACCACATATCCTGCTTGGGCCGGCCCCTAGCATGCCATGCGGCATGACGACCCAGAAAACAATGGCAGGAGTGGTGCTGGACCATGCCGAAGGCCCAGCCACGAAGGGTCAAAGGGCTTAGCTTAGTACAAGATTGTTCCCTCTATCCTATAATACGGTGCGTTCTAAAATTTTAAGACAAGTTAAGAGAATCCTCAAATGGCAGGAGTAACAGTTAAGCGGCGCCCCACACCTCTTTTGTCCTCTCAGCTCTTAGGGCCTGTTTGGATTGCGGCCTCCCAGGTGAGCTCATGCCTAAACAGCCATTCTGGCCCTAGGCACCCGAAATCGGACGCTTGGGATTGCATAGGTCCGATCCAAACAGGCCCTTAGTGCAACAATGGCGTGGTGTGCTGCTGCCTAGCCCCCACCTCGGCTCATGGCTCCTGCCTCTGCCTCTACCTCTGCCTCTGCCTTCGCCTCCCACCATAGCAGCGATTTGAGAGCTTCTCCTTCTCCAGTACCTTTACCTCCCGACGACAATGTCTCCTCCGAGTTGGCTCAAAGGGCGGCGGCTCCATATCCACTTGGCGGTGCACAGGGAACCTTTTCTTGTGGATGATTATGGGCCTCCGATGCGTGGATGATGATGGGCTGGCACGGTACGACTTCATGCTTCGGACAGACACGACACCATACTATGGCCATGTCGAGGGTGGAGCACGCGGGTGGGCACAGCACGGCTCTGCTAGCACCACGTGATGTGCCTACCTCGGTCAAAGCGGATTGAACTTTTTCAGGCGCGAGCTGTGCCGGGCGAACGGTCCATATGCCTAACTACGCAGTATAAAGTAGTATTCTTATTGTATCTCTTCATTGTTTTGTCTATTGTGCTCTGTTGGACATGGTTTCTTTGTCATGTTATGCAGTTATATGGTCTACTCTTCGTTCTTTTTATGATATATAAAATTAAGCATTATATACACAGCTTGGAGTTTTGGTACTACACGACACTTCTCATTCTCGTGGGTCTCCTCGAACAGGCCAAACTCCAAATCGATATCATGTCTGTCTGGTGAGTGTTTATTTGTAATTATACATCATACTCCCTTCATTCCAAATTATAAGTCATTCCAACTTTCTTGGAGAGTCAAAACATCTCAAGTTTGACCAAATTTATATAATAAAATAATAATATTTATGATATCAAATAAGTATGATTGAATTCTTTATTAATTATATTTTTATACTGTACCTATTTGATGTCATAAGTCTTTGTAATTTTTTCTATAATTTTGGTCAAACTTGAAGTGCTTTGACTCTCTAAAAAAGTTGGAATGACTTATAATTTGGTACACAGAGAGAGAGTAATACGGAGTATATCTGTTGGAGATACCAGTAATTCCCTGTATATATATATATTAATATTAATTTATGAATTGGTTTCGTTGCCGTCTTTCTTCTGACAAAAAAAACTGCAGCCTCAACTTCGAGTTCATGACTATAATGGTTGCACTGGGCTTCAGCACAGCAATCGGGTATGCTAGAAATTAATAGACCCAGTTGATATATGCAACATTTGAGATTATTAAGTTCACATATATTGTTGCCATGCTACATTAATATATTATTTGATTGACAAGTAAAAATGCCGTGGTCTCTCCAGCATTCGGGTGTCCAACGAGCTGGGTGCAAACAGGCCTAAGGAGACAAAGTTTGCAGTGCTTGTGGCAGTATCGACATCCATCTTCATGGGAGCAATCTTCATGGGCGTCGTCCTCATTTGGAGGACGAGCCTGCCGAAGCTCTTCAGCGACAGCGAGGAGGTGATACATGGAGCTTCCAAGCTGGGGCATCTCCTCGCTCTGACCGTATGCATGAGCAGCATCTGGCCTGTACTATCAGGTAGTACCGCTTCACATGCATTACAGGGTGTCAAATGAGTTTGAGTTAGTTTTTGGTCTAAATTAGATACGGCTCCTTTCAAATTGATGTGCGTATATGTGAAAACATATATGAAAAAAAAATCTTGTCTGTTTTCTTTCAGGCGTGGCAGTAGGAGCTGGGTGGCAAGTGCCTGTGGCATTCATAAACGTCGGTTGCTACTACCTAGTGGGCATTCCAATGGGTATCCTGTTTGGTTTTAAGCTAAAACATGGCACAATGGTAAACTAAAATCCAGTTAAAAATCACTATCTATTTATTCAGTATTAACCACAATCCTGTTTGATCAGCTGAAGCAATGTTTGTATTCATTTATCTGTGGCTTTTTCGTCAACATTGCAGGGCATATGGATGGGCATGTTGACAGGCACGTTTCTCCAAATGTCTATACTTCTTGCCATTATCTTCACAACAAAGTGGGATAAACAGGTACGTAACACATTTACTCCCTGTTAAAAATTATTTTTTTAGGAAACCCTGCTCAAAAGATTCCTCGCTGGTGAATGCGTTTTCGCAAAACTTTGTACAATGAAACTGGGTGACTATTGCAGGCCGCGCTAGCAGAAGTGAGAATGGCGGAGTGGGGAGGAAAGAACGAGAACCTACCACTGATGGAAACACATACGGATAATCATATGGCTCGTGTACAAGAGAAAATGTTGGCGCATGACAGCCAGAAGAATGTAGAATTAGTGCGCACAGATTGATCACGGAATATATTGATTTCGGTTCTACACAATATTTCATTGTTTACTAGGATGATATCATAAATCTAATTTTTTAGGAATATATTCTTTTTATGAAATATTCCAAATTCTCCCTCAAGTTTGGACTACGTCTCAAAAACCCATAAACTTTGATTTTCCCCGTACTATTTTGGGACAATTGCATAACTGCCCTTGTTTTGAACTCTAACTGCATGTTTGCCCCTATTTTTTTAACTTTGCATGTTTGCCCTTGTTTTTCGAAACCTAAGCTACCGTCTGCCCCTGCTTGTGAACTCCGTGAGGTGCTGATAAATCATGGGCAAGAAAAAAAGTCTAAAAAAAAGAAAAAAGGAAAAAAGACTATACTACCCCTTATCCAAAACACACAGAGACCTCCCCATTCTCCCGTTCCACCGTCTCCTTTCGAATCGGAAGAACGGACTCGAGCAAGCAGGCGACGGTGCGACCTGGCGAGCGCGGTGGAGGCGGGTCGGCGTGCTGGGGAGTGGCGGGCGAGTGGCGCGGCGGTAGATCCGGCGGTAGGCGGGTTCTGGGGCGCGGCTGGTTGTCCTGAGCGGCGGGCGGGCCTGAGCGGCGGCCGGCCGGCGCGGCTGCCCTGAGCGGAAGGCGGCCGGTGCGGCCGGGGCTGTGCGGCGGCCCTGAGCGGCGGCCGGTCGGCGCGGCTGCCCTGAGCGGCGGGCAGCCGGTGCGTCCGGGGCTACGTGGTGGGCGGGCCGGCGTGACGGCCCTGAGCGGCGGGCGGTCAGCGCGGCGGCCCTGAGCAGCAGGCAGCCGGTGCGTCCGGGGTGGTGCGGCGGGCGGCCGGCTTGGCTCGGCTGGCCTGAGCGGCCGGCTTGGCTCGGCTGGCCTGAACGGCGGGCCTGCGAGGCGGCCGGCCGACGCGGTTAGCCTGAGCGGTGGGCGGCGGGCCTGTGCGGCGCCATGACCTGGGGACGCGGCAGGAGAAGCGACGAGGGGGGCACCGCTTGCTGCGACATGGAATCGCTTGGGTAAATTTCTTTGACTTTATTCTTTCTGCAGTAGAACAAATGGTTGTTGGCTTAGGTCTGTAGCATGAGCTAGCTTATCAAACATGATGTGGTTTGTAGGACAAATGACAACCACATAAAACTTGTTGTTATGGTTCGGGCACATTGGAGCGTGCCAGATGGCGGTCCAAAGACATATAGAAGGAGGGAAACCTTGACTACAATTGTTGACAGTCATAACTATAGCTTGCTGCAGTTAGTAGATTTCGTTGGTGAAAGCTTTTTATGGGGTTTGAAGCAATATATTTCTTTGTGGCGGGCACTGGAGGATGAATCTATTGAGATTACAACTGATGAACAGCTGTCGGAGTGGTTTGAGCTCAACAAAGAGAATGGGGAAGTCCACATTGTTGGTCAAATCAATGACTAGGATTAAGGCATCAGATGAACCTGGTGCTAGGAAAAGAAAGAGGTGCCCTGAATGCCATGAACTAGGGCATACAACAAAGAAGTGCCAAGGGGGACTAACTGCTAGGCAGAAAAGGATGTTTCCATCTTCGGATAATGCATCAGAGGTGGGAAGCAATGAGCCTCGTACATCACACACATCTTCCACAAGGGGAAGGGGTACATGTAGACGGTCATCAACTACTGAGTCATCCAAGTATGTCATCCATGTGTACTCATTTTCTATTTCTTATGCTTCGAACATATTTCATGTCCACATCCCACATTGCATACCTAATGATGCATTTTTCCTATCTGCACCTTTTTCAGTTCATCACCAACTGGTAGAGGTAGAGGTAGAAGTTCATCACGTACTGAATCAACCAAGTATGTCATCCATGTGTACTCATTTTCTATTTCTTATGCTTCGAACATATTTCATGTCCACATCCCACATTGCATACCTAATGATGCATTTTTCCTATCTGCACCTTTTTCAGTTCATCACCAACTGGTAGAGGTAGAGGTAGAAGTTCATCACGTACTGAATCAACCAAGTATGTCATCCATGTCTACCCTTTTTCAGTTTCTTATACTTTGAACAGGTTTATGCCCACATTGGATATTTACTAATGCATTTTTACTACATTGTTTTGAAGTGATGGTGCCACTAATGTTGGAGGAGGAAGACCACCAACTGGGAGGGGGAGGGGTAGAGGCAGAGGAAGAGGAAGAGGTGCTTCAAGGCTTGCTGCTTTGCTCAATTTGTAGAAAATGAACACTGATTGGGACATCTAATAACTAGTAGGTCATTTGTTATGTATGTGCTAGGCCATGTATGACCTGGACATGATCTTGCCATGTGGTGCCTTTATTTTGGTGCGCTTAGTTGTGATCAGCACATGAGAAACTTGATGTGGTGCCTTTATTTTGGTGCGCTTAGTTGCTTATATATTATCTGGATCTCTCTTCATTACCTTGTATCATGTGATGCTTGCAAAATATTATACTATCATATTTATACAAAATATGTATTGTCATTTGTCCAAAATAAATGCACAATAAATCTGTACATAAAAAATCCTATTGATTATTGGGTCATTCATGTCAAGGGCATTTGTGTCTTTTCAGCCTTCACTTAACACCGTTACCTCCCCTTCACAGAATAGGGGCAAGTGCAAGCTTAGGATTTGAAAAATAGGGGCAAATCTGCAAAGTTAAAAAAACAGGGGCAAACGTGCAGTTAGAGTTCAAAACAAGGGCAGTTATGCAATTGGCCCTACTATTTTTAGCTGGTCCTCACCTCTTAATAAGATTTGGGTTTCTTTTCTCCACGTATACCTTGAGTTTTAATGGTGCCTCTTGGTGCCTAGGCAAGATATTACCTCTAATTAATTTTATGCATTGAAGGGTAGTATAGTAATTGCCGCCCCCACCCCCCACCCCACGCACGGACGCACCCGAACCCCCAGTCCCCCATGCCGAAGGGGACTGCCCTCACGCGAGGCTGCGCAGCTCTTGCCCTAGCCGCCGCCGCCTCGCCCACGCCCTCGTGCGGTGCCGCCGCCGCCGGCCTGCCATCGCCCTCGCCTGCCACCACCGTTGCTCGAGAGGCGGCACCAAGCCTGTCACTCCTCCCTCCTCCCTGGCGCCCCCGCCTGACGCGAGCGGCCCCTGCAGAGAGTTCCCATCGCAGTCTTCCCTCTCTGCAACTGTTATGCTTGGCAAGCATAAAGGTAAAATGAGTTTGCTCTCATCTCTGAGACCTCTTGTCATATATTTGATTCAGTTTGCTGTTTTGTTTGGTGGTTCTCATATAATTTCAAGAGTTTGGCCTTGTAAATCTCTTTCTTTATTCCTAGCCCTGATGTTTTGTATTAAGATAAGTTTACTTTCAGGCATTTGATTGGTTGAAGTGTATTTACTAGGATCGCCAGACTAATTCAATTCCTGATGCTCAAGTGGAACTGAGGTTGAGACTGCATGAAATTGCTCGCTTTCTAAAGGAGAATAATTCAAAAGAATCAAAATCAGGGTCCAAAAGGAAACGTGAGTATCGGCAGAGTTTGAGGCTGCAGGCAGATATAGGTCTTATCTGCTTGGAGCTGCACTAAGATTCTGTATAGTTAATGGCAAGATGGCTTTTCTTTGTTAAGAGTAATCTGACCAATTCTGCTTGGCATTGAGAATTTTCTGATTGACTTGCTGTTTTGGTGGTTACTACAGTCCAATATAATAGTTCTCTCTTGACAGTACTCATTGCAATTTTCTTATTTTACTCTTCCTAAGACCACGGCCTCGTCAATTATAATTCTGTACTAATTGAATATATTTGAGTTTACTAAACCTGTGCTGGTAACACATTAGCTAGCTTATTTATGCCCTGACTTATATGAATCTACAACTTCATATATGCAGTTTTACAAAGAATTGATATTATTCTTGAAGCTGATATATTTTTATATTTTTTAGTAAAATACAAGGGCAGTCCTTATACTTGTCCTTGTGTGGGGTGGGGGGTGGGGGCGGCAATTACTATACTACCCTTCAATGCATAAAATTAATTAGAGGTAATATCTTGCCTAGGCACCAAGAGGCACCATTAAAACTCAAGGTATACGTGGAGAAAAGAAACCCAAATCTTATTAAGAGGTGAGGACCAGCTAAAAATAGTAGGGCCAATTGCATAACTGCCCTTGTTTTGAACTCTAACTGCACGTTTGCCCCTGTTTTTTTAACTTTGCAGATTTGCCCCTATTTTTCAAATCCTAAGCTTGCACTTGCCCCTATTCTGTGAAGGGGAGGTAACGGTGTTAAGTGAAGGCTGAAAAGACACAAATGCCCTTGACATGAATGACCCAATAATCAATAGGATTTTTTATGTACAGATTTATTGTGCATTTATTTTGGACAAATGACAATACATATTTTGTATAAATATGATAGTATAATATTTTGCAAGCATCACATGATACAAGGTAATGAAGAGAGATCCAGATAATATATAAGCAACTAAGCGCACCAAAATAAAGGCACCACATCAAGTTTCTCATGTGCTGATCACAACTAAGCGCACCAAAATAAAGGCACCACATGGCAAGATCATGTCCAGGTCATACATGGCCTAGCACATACATAACAAATGACCTACTAGTTATTAGATGTCCCAATCAGTGTTCATTTTCTACAAATTGAGCAAAGCAGCAAGCCTTGAAGCACCTCTTCCTCTTCCTCTGCCTCTACCCCTCCCCCTCCCAGTTGGTGGTCTTCCTCCTCCAACATTAGTGGCACCATCACTTCAAAACAATGTAGTAAAAATGCATTAGTAAATATCCAATGTGGGCATAAACCTGTTCAAAGTATAAGAAACTGAAAAAGGGTAGACATGGATGACATACTTGGTTGATTCAGTACGTGATGAACTTCTACCTCTACCTCTACCAGTTGGTGATGAACTGAAAAAGGTGCAGATAGGAAAAATGCATCATTAGGTATGCAATGTGGGATGTGGACATGAAATATGTTCGAAGCATAAGAAATAGAAAATGAGTACACATGGATGACATACTTGGTTGATTCAGTACGTGATGAACTTCTACCTCTACCTCTACCAGTTGGTGATGAACTGAAAAAGGTGCAGATAGGAAAAATGCATCATTAGGTATGCAATGTGGGATGTGGACATGAAATATGTTCGAAGCATAAGAAATAGAAAATGAGTACACATGGATGACATACTTGGATGACTCAGTAGTTGATGACCGTCTACATGTACCCCTTCCCCTTGTGGAAGATGTGTGTGATGTACGAGGCTCATTGCTTCCCACCTCTGATGCATTATCCGAAGATGGAAACATCCTTTTCTGCCTAGCAGTTAGTCCCCCTTGGCACTTCTTTGTTGTATGCCCTAGTTCATGGCATTCAGGGCACCTCTTTCTTTTCCTAGCACCAGGTTCATCTGATGCCTTAATCCTAGTCATTGATTTGACCAACAATGTGGACTTCCCATTCTCTTTGTTGAGCTCAAACCACTCCGACAGCTGTTCATCAGTTGTAATCTCAATAGATTCATCCTCCAGTGCCCGCCACAAAGAAATATATTGCTTCAAACCCCATAAAAAGCTTTCACCAACGAAATCTACTAACTGCAGCAAGCTATAGTTATGACTGTCAACAATTGTAGTCAAGGTTTCCCTCCTTCTATATGTCTTTGGACCGCCATCTGGCACGCTCCAATGTGCCCGAACCATAACAACAAGTTTTATGTGGTTGTCATTTGTCCTACAAACCACATCATGTTTGATAAGCTAGCTCATGCTACAGACCTAAGCCAACAACCATTTGTTCTACTGCAGAAAGAATAAAGTCAAAGAAATTTACCCAAGCGATTCCATGTCGCAGCAAGCGGTGCCCCCCTCGTCGCTTCTCCTGCCGCGTCCCCAGGTCATGGCGCCGCACAGGCCCGCCGCCCACCGCTCAGGCTAACCGCGTCGGCCGGCCGCCTCGCAGGCCCGCCGTTCAGGCCAGCCGAGCCAAGCCGGCCGCTCAGGCCAGCCGAGCCAAGCCGGCCGCCCGCCGCACCACCCCGGACGCACCGGCTGCCTGCTGCTCAGGGCCGCCGCGCTGACCGCCCGCCGCTCAGGGCCGTCACGCCGGCCCGCCCACCACGTAGCCCCGGACGCACCGGCTGCCCGCCGCTCAGGGCAGCCGCGCCGACCGGCCGCCGCTCAGGGCCGCCGCACAGCCCCGGCCGCACCGGCCGCCTTCCGCTCAGGGCAGCCGCGCCGGCCGGCCGCCGCTCAGGCCCGCCCGCCGCTCAGGACAACCAGCCGCGCCCCAGAACCCGCCTACCGCCGGATCTACCGCCGCGCCACTCGCCCGCCACTCCCCAGCACGCCGACCCGCCTCCACCGCGCTCGCCAGGTCGCACCGTCGCCTGCTTGCTCGAGTCCGTTCTTCCGATTCGAAAGGAGACGGTGGAACGGGAGAATGGGGAGGTCTCTGTGTGTTTTGGATAAGGGGTAGTATAGTCTTTTTTCCTTTTTTCTTTTTTTAGACTTTTTTTCTTGCCCATGATTTATCAGCACCTCACGGAGTTCACAAGCAGGGGCAGACGGTAGCTTAGGTTTCGAAAAACAAGGGCAAACATGCAAAGTTAAAAAAATAGGGGCAAACATGCAGTTAGAGTTCAAAACAAGGGCAGTTATGCAATTGTCCCAAAATAGTACGGGGAAAATCAAAGTTTATGGGTTTTTGAGACGTAGTCCAAACTTGAGGGAGAATTTGGAATATTTCATAAAAAGAATATATTCCTAAAAAATTAGATTTATGATATCATCCTAGTAAACAATGAAATATTGTGTAGAACCGAAATCAATATATTCCGTGATCAATCTGTGCGCACTAATTCTACATTCTTCTGGCTGTCATGCGCCAACATTTTCTCTTGTACACGAGCCATATGATTATCCGTATGTGTTTCCATCAGTGGTAGGTTCTCGTTCTTTCCTCCCCACTCCGCCATTCTCACTTCTGCTAGCGCGGCCTGCAATAGTCACCCAGTTTCATTGTACAAAGTTTTGCGAAAACGCATTCACCAGCGAGGAATCTTTTGAGCAGGGTTTCCTAAAAAAATAATTTTTAACAGGGAGTAAATGTGTTACGTACCTGTTTATCCCACTTTGTTGTGAAGATAATGGCAAGAAGTATAGACATTTGGAGAAACGTGCCTGTCAACATGCCCATCCATATGCCCTGCAATGTTGACGAAAAAGCCACAGATAAATGAATACAAACATTGCTTCAGCTGATCAAACAGGATTGTGGTTAATACTGAATAAATAGATAGTGATTTTTAACTGGATTTTAGTTTACCATTGTGCCATGTTTTAGCTTAAAACCAAACAGGATACCCATTGGAATGCCCACTAGGTAGTAGCAACCGACGTTTATGAATGCCACAGGCACTTGCCACCCAGCTCCTACTGCCACGCCTGAAAGAAAACAGACAAGATTTTTTTTTCATATATGTTTTCACATATACGCACATCAATTTGAAAGGAGCCGTATCTAATTTAGACCAAAAACTAACTCAAACTCATTTGACACCCTGTAATGCATGTGAAGCGGTACTACCTGATAGTACAGGCCAGATGCTGCTCATGCATACGGTCAGAGCGAGGAGATGCCCCAGCTTGGAAGCTCCATGTATCACCTCCTCGCTGTCGCTGAAGAGCTTCGGCAGGCTCGTCCTCCAAATGAGGACGACGCCCATGAAGATTGCTCCCATGAAGATGGATGTCGATACTGCCACAAGCACTGCAAACTTTGTCTCCTTAGGCCTGTTTGCACCCAGCTCGTTGGACACCCGAATGCTGGAGAGACCACGGCATTTTTACTTGTCAATCAAATAATATATTAATGTAGCATGGCAACAATATATGTGAACTTAATAATCTCAAATGTTGCATATATCAACTGGGTCTATTAATTTCTAGCATACCCGATTGCTGTGCTGAAGCCCAGTGCAACCATTATAGTCATGAACTCGAAGTTGAGGCTGCAGTTTTTTTTGTCAGAAGAAAGACGGCAACGAAACCAATTCATAAATTAATATTAATATATATATATACAGGGAATTACTGGTATCTCCAACAGATATACTCCGTATTACTCTCTCTCTGTGTACCAAATTATAAGTCATTCCAACTTTTTTAGAGAGTCAAAGCACTTCAAGTTTGACCAAAATTATAGAAAAAATTACAAAGACTTATGACATCAAATAGGTACAGTATAAAAATATAATTAATAAAGAATTCAATCATACTTATTTGATATCATAAATATTATTATTTTATTATATAAATTTGGTCAAACTTGAGATGTTTTGACTCTCCAAGAAAGTTGGAATGACTTATAATTTGGAATGAAGGGAGTATGATGTATAATTACAAATAAACACTCACCAGACAGACATGATATCGATTTGGAGTTTG
>JAHUYU010000193.1:0-27401 GCA_030439765.1 Tripidium arundinaceum
AAATAATCATCCATCTGTGTAAACACCTTCGAATCGCTAAGTGGGAAGTGAGGCCTTTACCTCACGTTGTCCTCCAGGATTCAAATCGTGTGTCTGTGATTTTGTTGTTCGCAGTTTTGTGTTCTTCGTTCCCCTTTCTCGTTTTGCTCGTTCCGGTCGTTTTGAGTTGTTTGGGGCGAATCCAACTGATTAGATATGAGCAAGGACGTGTGTTGATGTTGTTCACCAAGTGAATTTGATTAAATCCAGACGAGCTCATAGATCGGGGGGATTTTTGTTCTTGGGAAGAAAAACTGTGCTCTTGGCTAAGATCTGAAATTCAAGAGGATTGACCAAACTTTGGGAGATAATTTCTTAGGGATAGCCCGGCCACTGCCTTAGGATCATCTAGATTCAATTTCATCCAGTTGGATTTCATTTGGGTCAAAAATTGTTCGATTTTGTTCTGGGCGGCCCTCTGTTCGAGCGCTCGCCCTCCTTCCTCCCTCTCCCGCTCTCTGTTCGTCAGGTTGGGCTTCAGTTCGTGCGGTCGGTTTGGGGGGGCGTCGGTCCCTGGCTGCACGGTGCTGACCGGCTTGCTCTGTGCGACGGAGAGCAGTCCCTCCGCTCGCTGATCTCTCTCCCTCTCTGCTCGTTTCTCTCTCTGTCTCTCCACTTCTCTGTGCTCCCGTTTCTCTCTGTGCCACAGCGGTGAGCAGCACCACAGCCAGCGCTCCTCCCTCTCTCCCTCTCTCTGTTCGGTTCCTCTCTTGGGTGGCTGGTTCACTCTCTTGCGGGTAAGGTTCACTCTTGGTGGTTGTTTGGCTTTAGGAAGGGGCTCCTCAGAGATGTTTGGCAGAGTGTCAAGTGGGTTCCTGAGATGGTTAGGTTTTGGAATCCACACTTGTTTCTGAGGTGGAGCTTTTGAAGGTTCTTCAAACACTCCATCTTTGATGGTAGGCAAAGTGGGCTTAGGTGGAGTGATTTTGGTCAACTTGGGAGTGGTGATAGATTTCTCACTTGGTTTCAAGCCACTGCACTCACCAACCTTGCCATAGACATTTTCATCCTTCTCACCTAAAGCAAAGCCTACTCCCAGCCCACCAATTCTCCTCCTGAATTGGTTGATCATCATGCCCAACTGTGGCTCATTGCAAGACACCCAACTCAAGATGGTTCGAAGGTATGTGTTTTCTTCCTCGGTACTCATCTTGTCGTGTTTGCAGGACTCAAGCTCTAGCTCCAAGCTCTCACAAAGCGCACTCTTATCAACACCCATGCTATCTGAGCTAGCCTTCTCAAGCAAAGTGATCTTGGCAACCTTCTCTGCCAGCTCAGATTGCAAGCCCGAGCAAGACTTGCACGCACCCAACAAGAGAGGCCTAGCCTTCACCTCCTCAAGCTCGTCTAACAGAGAGGCATTCTTGCTTTGCAAAGTTGCAAAGTTGGACATGTAGATGGCACAAGCATCGCACTCAGCCTCCTTAGACACAACCACAGAAGACTTAGCAAACTCAAGCTCCTTAAGCGCAACCTCTAGCTTGTCCTTATACTCTTTCCTATCATGAGTAGCGCGCTTAAGCAGCTTATCTTGGCTAAGCAAAGCAGCATTCAAAGTTCCAACCTCAGTAGTAAGCTCGTTGGCGGAAAGTGATACCTGAGAAGCGTCGTCGTCGTCGTCGTCGACAACCTCGTCCTTGCTGGTCTCCACCTCGTCACCAAGCGCCATGGTGCAGAAGCCTCCGTGGGTAGAGTCGGCGAAGAAGCACAACCCATTCAGCTTCTCCTCGACCTTCCTCTCGGACTCGTCGTCGCTCAAAGAGGAAGAAGCATGCTTATCGCCGGAGTCGATGTCGAGGTCGCTGAGGGAAGCAAGGAAGGCGCACTCCTAGGCCTTGGCCTTCTTGAGGTACTTGCGCTTGATCGACTCCTTCTCGAAACTTCCCTTGGACTTGTGCTTGCCGGAGGTGTTCTCGCGCTTGTCCTTGCGCTTGCTGGCATCATGCTTGCTGGAGGAGTGCTTGTTCTTCTTGGGGCAGTTGGCGATAAAGTGGTCGGGGTCACCATAGTGGAAGTAGCCCTCCTTCTGACCACCACGCCAGCGGTTCATGAGGTTGTTGTGAAACCGCGAGAACTGGCTGATGATCAATGCCAGCAAGCGCAAGGACAAGCGCGAGAACACCTCCGGCAAGCACAAGTCCAAGGGAAGTTTCGAGAAGGAGTCGATCAAGCGCAAGTACCTCAAGAAGGCCAAGGCCTAGGAGTGCGCCTTCCTTGCTTCCCTCAGCGACCTCGACATCGACTCCGGCGATAAGCATGCTTCTTCCTCTTTGAGCGACGACGAGTCCGAGAGGAAGGTCGAGGAGAAGCTGAATGGGTTGTGCTTCTTCGCCGACTCTACCCACGGAGGCTTCTGCACCATGGCGCTTGGTGACGAGGTGGAGACCAGCAAGGACGAGGTTGTCGACGACGACGACGACGACGCTTCTCAGGTATCACTTTCCGCCAACGAGCTTACTACTGAGGTTGGAACTTTGAATGCTGCTTTGCTTAGCCAAGATAAGCTGCTTAAGCGCGCTACTCATGATAGGAAAGAGTATAAGGACAAGCTAGAGGTTGCGCTTAAGGAGCTTGAGTTTGCTAAGTCTTCTGTGGTTGTGTCTAAGGAGGCTGAGTGCGATGCTTGTGCCATCTACATGTCCAACTTTGCAACTTTGCAAAGCAAGAATGCCTCTCTGTTAGACGAGCTTGAGGAGGTGAAGGCTAGGCCTCTCTTGTTGGGTGCGTGCAAGTCTTGCTCGGGCTTGCAATCTGAGCTGGCAGAGAAGGTTGCCAAGATCACTTTGCTTGAGAAGGCTAGCTCAGATAGCATGGGTGTTGATAAGAGTGCGCTTTGTGAGAGCTTGGAGCTAGAGCTTGAGTCCTGCAAACACGACAAGATGAGTACCGAGGAAGAAAACACATACCTTCGAACCATCTTGAGTTGGGTGTCTTGCAATGAGCCACAGTTGGGCATGATGATCAACCAATTCAGGAGGAGAATTGGTGGGCTGGGAGTAGGCTTTGCTTTAGGTGAGAAGGATGAAAATGTCTATGGCAAGGTTGGTGAGTGCAGTGGCTTGAAACCAAGTGAGAAATCTATCACCACTCCCAAGTTGACCAAAATCACTCCACCTAAGCCCACTTTGCCTACCATCAAAGATGGAGTGTTTGAAGAACCTTCAAAAGCTCCACCTCAGAAACAAGTGTGGATTCCAAAACCTAACCATCTCAGGAACCCACTTGACACTCTGCCAAACATCTCTGAGGAGCCCCTTCCTAAAGCCAAACAACCACCAAGAGTGAACCTTACCCGCAAGAGAGTGAACCAGCCACCCAAGAGAGGAACCGAACAGAGAGAGGGAGAGAGGGAGGAGCGCTGGCTGTGGTGCTGCTCACCGCTGTGGCACAGAGAGAAACGGGAGCACAGAGAAGTGGAGAGACAGAGAGAGAAACGAGCAGAGAGGGAGAGAGATCAGCGAGCGGAGGGACTGCTCTCCGTCGCACAGAGCAAGCCGGTCAGCACCGTGCAGCCAGGGACCGACGCCCCCCCAAACCGACCGCACGAACTGAAGCCCAACCTGACGAACAGAGAGCGGGAGAGGGAGGAAGGAGGGCGAGCGCTCGAACAGAGGGCCGCCCAGAACAAAATCGAACAATTTTTGACCCAAATGAAATCCAACTGGATGAAATTGAATCTAGATGATCCTAAGGCAGTGGCCGGGCTATCCCTAAGAAATTATCTCCCAAAGTTTGGTCAATCCTCTTGAATTTCAGATCTTAGCCAAGAGCACAGTTTTTTCTTCCCAAGAACAAAAATCCCCCCGATCTATGAGCTCGTCTGGATTTAATCAAATTCACTTGGTGAACAACATCAACACACGTCCTTGCTCATATCTAATCAGTTGGATTCGCCCCAAACAACTCAAAACGACCGGAACGAGCAAAACGAGAAAGGGGAACGAAGAACACAAAACTGCGAACAACAAAATCACAGACACACGATTTGAATCCTGGAGGACAACGTGAGGTAAAGGCCTCACTTCCCACTTAGCGATTCGAAGGTGTTTACACAGATGGATGATTATTTGCGGACCTCTACAGCAGCTAGGGAGAGAAAAACCTAAAAGAGAAAATGAAAACTGGAGAGGTAAGGAGGGTTTGGGGCAACCCCCTCATTCTTATTGAGGCTATTACACATTCCCAAAATGCTCCTAGATATTTTAAGCCGAACCACTTAACCCGAGGGCGCTATAATGCAACTCAAAGATTCGTTGATCCGACGATCACGCGCCCTTCATGACTTAGCTTCACCTCGATGCAAGTCTTACGATGACGCCACGTGCCACCCCTCGATTCCCGCCGGAACCGCACCTGGATTTTGAGGCCCAAACCCGAAAACTGTCCACTGATGGTTTTGAGGGCCAAACCACCAAATCGCTCGACACGTGTCACCGTCGTCCTCGACCGCCCGGCCGTCAAGTCCTCCAGCGCCTCCGCTTGACTTGCCCGTCCGCTGTCTTGACTTGGTCAATACGGTTTATCTCCCATGTACTCTTGCACTTGTCGATGACCCCAGGTGTCAGCCACCCACAGTCGGTCACCCGGCTTCTCTGGTCTCTCGGTCCAAGTCCCGGCATCCGTCCTTCACTGCTCCCAGTCCATCGGCATGGACCTGCTTGACCTTCACCTTCGTCGTCGACCACCGTCTCCAAGCTCCACACCTGTGCACCACAAGTCAAGAGAAATGTTGCACAACCCAACTCACGCATCGGTTAGTTCAACAACTCAACCCAAAGCGCTAGACACGTTGACAATCACTCATCACAACTCGAACCACATGGGTACACATCGACCATGTGTTCACAGCTTTCTGCATGGCCCTTGCCGCCCTGCATTTTCAGGTCGATGTTCTGCAAGGTAATGCCTTGGCATGGGATCTTCTTGCTGCAGTTCATCTTGATGGCATCCTTGGTGATGGTTGTCCCTCTGATGTTCTTGAAGACAACATTGCTGACCTGCACTGCCGACCTTTGTTCTCCGCATGGCGTAGCCTTGTCACAGTAATTCTGGTCGATGATTACCGGGTTCTTGACGTTGTACATAATCATGTTTTGGAATGTGATGTCCTTGGCCGCTTGGCGTATCCACTTCCTCCCTGGTATGTCTTGATGCGTGCTCCATTTGTTGTGCCATATAATTGCACTAAATCTATGGTAATGACAGAGACTTCAGCTCTTGAGTTGTCATCTCGTAAGCTCCCAATGCTGATCCCATGCCCTGGGCCACAGACAACTTTGGAGACATGAAAGTTATGAGGCTCGTTCTCGATTGACATGCAGTCGTCCCCTGCAAAATTCAGCAGAAAAAACAAATCTAAGTTCACTGAAGCTTGAGGAAAAACAATGGCATATATATTCCATATGATGCGAATCCTGAACATGCTACTTACCGGTCTTGGTCTTGCAGTTTGTGACCCGTACATCTTTGCTCCGAGTGATGTGGATGCCGTCAGTGTTAGGGCTCGTGCTAGGCGCTGTGATGGACAACCGTGCTAAGAACACATTGGTGCAATCCTCGACTGACATGTGGATTTGTTTGCTGTTCACAATTTTCAGATCTTCCACCCTCAAATTGGTGCAGTAGTGGAATCACAAAGCCGTTGGAGCTTCCTTGCAAGGCTAAAGAAAAAAAAGGCCAATTCAATTACACTTTCCTGTGAAGCATAAGCTTACAGATATTCAGATAAACCAAAAGGACGGCGCACACTTACCAGATCCTTGTTGATCTTGCACGAGTGAGGCCACCATTTCTCGCCGTTGCCATCGATGGCGCCACCGCCGTTGAAAGTGAGCTTGCTGACGCTTCGGAACACGATCCAGTGCCTCCTGTCATTGTCGCTCCAATCCGCCCGGTTCGGCGACGCCACCAGCGTGCCCTTCACCGTGAGCGTGACACTGTCAGGCTCCGTTCGGTTCTTCCGGAATGGGCCGTTGCATGCTCGGAACGGTTCTAGCGCTATAGAAAATTGTGAAGAATTTGATCGGTCAGGAATGAATTCCCAGTAACCGAACGAGCCCTCATTGTCGCTCCAATCCGCCCGGTTCGGCGACGCCACCAGCGTGCCCTTCACCGTGAGCGTGACACTGGACTTGCACGGGCCACGGAGGGCGACGAGCTTCAACAGGTAGCGCCTGCCGTCAGGGACGAGCACGAAGGCCGGCCGTGGCGAGGCGCACGCCGCCTTCCATGTCTTTTCCAGAGCCTGCGTGTCGTCGTGCCGCCCATCGCCACGGGCGCCGTAACGGTCGAGGCTGAACACGCTCTGCGACGACGGCGACGCCAGCGACCTGCCCCTGGTCGCGGCGTCGGGTTCGCTGGCACCAGAGCTGCGCAAGTAGCTCGCCGCGCCGTCAGACGAGGTGTCGTTGCTCGCGCCTGCAGCCTCGAAAACGCTGGACGGGAAGGGCAGTGCGAACAGGGGCGACATGAACACAAGCTTCAGCAGCTTCCTGCTAGATGCCATTGGCAGAGCAAAGCACGATGCAGTGGTTGAAGCGAGGACTCTGACCAAGATCACAAGAGATGAAGAGAATTGAAGCCAATGCAACACAGTTGCTCTTGGCTTGTTACTGTGATTCCTCCGCTTGGTGATGGTGTTAGACTGGATGGTGAGTAAGGAGCATGACCAAGGCCGTATTTATATATGCGCGTGAGCGGGAGCTAGATTGTGAGGCGAGCTGCGTTGCTTGTAACGCGGGAGAGTTAGGTTGGCACATATCAACGTGCAGTAGGGACTGTAGAGTGTGCATGCTTGCAGACACGCCATGCCCATGCGTGCAGGATGAGATTCTTAAGGCATGGCAAGGAGATAAATGTGCCGGAATTATATTAATTAGTGGCCGAATCGAGTCCACCTGAAGGTTTTTCATGACGAAAATTCTCAAATCTGTTTGCTTGTATTGCTCTCGTTGCTATTGGCATGGCACGTAATTAAGATAGTGCATGCACGTGCACGAGCCTGTGTGTTTGTTCTCATGGTCAAGTCCATCTGATTCCATGGAGTGGACGTGAACTCCATGAAGGTTGGAGCATGAGGGCCCCCACGGCAGTGACATTTAAGTTAGGCATGTGTGGGACGTACTGAACCATGCTATGTAATGTCCGGAAAGCAACATATATCAACGTGTCGATGATGATGCAATCTGCTACTGCAGTACATATAAGCACCTAAGCCGGTTCAGTGGTGTGCTTGTAACAAGTTAATAAGCTTGAAGACGTGCGACGTTATAATACGTTTGGTGAAATGCTTCCTTGAAGAAGTGAGGTTGGAACTTTTTTCTATTATATCTAAAAAAATATCTGTCATGCTTAACGTGAAAACATTTCTGGCAAGCATGAATACATCAGTATAGATGATTTGCAAGTACCCTGGACATGTACAAGTACATGAATAAAATGAAGCTCCTCAAGCCGGCCACGCTCAATAGACTGGTGATTTTGAAGGCCAGTCTCGTTTAGATATCGCTTGTTGTTCTTGCTTCGCAGGCCCGCGCGTTTTCACCATTATTTTGAATCCGATCTGGGTTCCTACCGTGATAACCGCCGCGTCGTAGGCGCCCCAGTAACATATACCGGCCGGTCCATTTGAGATGAGTCCGACGAGCGAGAGGACCCATGCATGCATGTCCTGTGTGTAGTAGTGTGCACCTGCCTGCGTGCCTGCCACGCGCTTCTCGTCCGACCGACGATCAGCCTGCCCTTCCCTTTCTTCCCCACTCCGTCAAATAAAAAGGCCCGGCCCCCGTGCACATCCCGACATCCGTAGATCACCCTTCGTCATCCCGATGAAGCAGAGCCGCCGGAGCGCCACGCGCAGCACTCGATCCCATCCCATACAGAGACGACCTCCGTCCACCAATCCCTAGCTCCCATTGACATGCATGGAGGGCCTCGAGAAGTTCTACGAGTTCAGCCCTAGCGACCAAAGGCTCATCAACGCCTACCTCCGCCCCAAGATCGCCGGCAAGGATGATGTCGGCATCGATTACATCCACGATGCCGACGTAAACTCCGACTACCCCTACGATCTCGTGCGGAAGCACGCGCCCGCGCATGGCACTGGCATCAGCGGCGGTGGAGACGCCAGGGTCTGGTTCTTCTTCAGCCCAGAGCGCTACGTCGGCAACGGCGGGAAGACTCGGATCTCGGCTCCAGAACCGGGTGCGAACCGTCTTGGGCGCCGACGGCAAGAAGAAGGGGGCGTGGCACACGGAGGGGAGGAAGAAGACGGTGCGCGGAAGCGGCGGCGGGTTCTTTCAGAAGCTGTCGTACAACGAGGTGACGCCGCCGGGGTCGGTCGTCAAGCCAGGATGGCTGATGGCCGAGTACGGCATCGAGGAAGAGCACGGAGGCGGTGTGTGCAGAGTGTACAAATCACCACGAGGCCCTGGATCGGACGTGTCGTTGTCGTCGCGTAAGAGGAGGAAGGCGTGCGGCGTCGAGCAGCCCGTCGAACAGATGCAGCGGCCATGGAAGCGAATGAACGACGAGGACATGTCTTTTGCGGGCAACCTGCTGCGTGAGGACCTGACAGTGACAGACTACTGCACGGCGGCACCTGCGCCGGCGTATCAAGAGACAGGGCACATGTTGGGAAGCGGCGAGTCTGCGGCGGCGGCGGAGCAATGCACAGGGAAGGCAGACCAGGTGCCTGATGAAGGCGAACCGCGCATCCAACAAGACGGCATCGACGGATTTACGGGGATAGGTCACGACGAGATGCAGATGGCCCTCCGACCGGGCGCTGCCATGCCAGCATGCGCTGCTCGAACAGAGGACGAAGACGACGTGGTGGAGATAACCTTCGAGGAGTTCAGGGGTTCTTTGACGCTAGCTCGTGCGGTGCCGCCATGCGCTGCTGAGCCGGAAGGCGCCACCATATGAACACAAGCTTGATATTTGCCTTTGTGGTTAATTATACGATGAGTGATTGTCAATGACTGTGCGCTTTGGGTTAAGTTGTTTGAACTAACCATGGCGTGAGTTGGATGGTGCAACATGTCTCTTGGCTTGTGGTGCGCAGGTGTGGAGCTCAGAGACGGTGGTCGACGGCGAAGGTGAAGGTCAAGCGGGTTCGTGCCGATGAATTGGGAGCGGTGAAGGACGGACGCCTGGGCTTGGACCGAAGGACCGGAATCGCCGGGTGACCAGCCGTGGTGGCTGACACTTGGGATCATCGACAAGCGCAAGAGTACATGGGAGGTGACCATGTTGGCCAAGTCAAGACGGCGAATGGAAAAGTCGAGTAGAGGCTTTGGATGACTTGACGGCCGGGCAGTCGAGGACGACGGTGACACTTGTCGAGCGGTTTGGTGGGTTTAGCCTCAAAATCACTAGGTGGCCGTTTTTTCGGCGGGTTTGGGCCTCAAAACCCAGGTGCGGTTCCGGCGGGAATCGGAGGTGACACGTGGCGTCATCACGAAGTTTGCGTCGAGGCGAAGCTAAGTCATGAAAGGCGTGTGGCCGTCGGATCAGCGAATCTAGAGTTGCATTATAGCGCCCTCGGGTTAAGTGGTTCGGCTTAAAATATCTAGGAGCATTTTGGGAATGTGTAATAGCCTCAATAAGAATGAGGGGGTTGCCCCAAACCCTCCTTACCTCTCCAGTTTTCATTTTCTCTTTTAGGTTTTTCTCTCCCTAGCTGCTGTAGAGGTCCGCAAATAATCATCCATCTGTGTAAACACCTTCGAATCGCTAAGTGGGAAGTGAGGCCTTTACCTCACGTTGTCCTCCAGGATTCAAATCGTGTGTCTGTGATTTTGTTGTTCGCAGTTTTGTGTTCTTCGTTCCCCTTTCTCGTTTTGCTCGTTCCGGTCGTTTTGAGTTGTTTGGGGCGAATCCAACTGATTAGATATGAGCAAGGACGTGTGTTGATGTTGTTCACCAAGTGAATTTGATTAAATCCAGACGAGCTCATAGATCGGGGGGATTTTTGTTCTTGGGAAGAAAAACTGTGCTCTTGGCTAAGATCTGAAATTCAAGAGGATTGACCAAACTTTGGGAGATAATTTCTTAGGGATAGCCCGGCCACTGCCTTAGGATCATCTAGATTCAATTTCATCCAGTTGGATTTCATTTGGGTCAAAAATTGTTCGATTTTGTTCTGGGCGGCCCTCTGTTCGAGCGCTCGCCCTCCTTCCTCCCTCTCCCGCTCTCTGTTCGTCAGGTTGGGCTTCAGTTCGTGCGGTCGGTTTGGGGGGGCGTCGGTCCCTGGCTGCACGGTGCTGACCGGCTTGCTCTGTGCGACGGAGAGCAGTCCCTCCGCTCGCTGATCTCTCTCCCTCTCTGCTCGTTTCTCTCTCTGTCTCTCCACTTCTCTGTGCTCCCGTTTCTCTCTGTGCCACAGCGGTGAGCAGCACCACAGCCAGCGCTCCTCCCTCTCTCCCTCTCTCTGTTCGGTTCCTCTCTCTCTGTCTCTCTCTCTCTCTCTCTCTCCCTATTTTGTCTTTTAGCTTGGAATTTCCAGCCCCTCCGCCCTGTAATTTTCGGTCTAGCTGTTTCTTCTGTTTCTTGTGCGTTTGAGCTCCGATTTGCATTCCATCTGTTGCGTTGGTTTTCCACTGATCCAAGGAACTCTTCTCAATACTCTTGTCACCGGTTTGACTTGGGTATTTTGATCGGGAACTCGCTTCTTCTCTATAGGAGTTGAGTTCTCACTTTCCGGATCTCCGGTTCACGAGTGTGTGGTGTCCCGCTGTGTTCCTAGAGAACATCCATCCACTCTTTTGGGTCGAGGGCTTCACGGTGTTTGTGTCTTGCTTTTGGTGGTGATTTTGGGACAGCGGCTGAAACCTTCGTGAGAAATTTTACGGCTCCCATTCACCCCCTCTGGTCACCGTTTTCGGTCCTTCAATTGGTATCGGAGCCGGCTAAGGATCATTCCACCTTAATCAGTTCTTGATCTGCGAAGGTGACATGGAGTGCGGTTTAGGCAAGCTGCCGTTCTTTGATGGAGCAAATTACCCGTATTGGAAGATTTGCATGTCCGTGCATCTTCAGAGCATCAGCTCACAGGTTTAGGAGATTTGTGAGGATCCATATTACGTGGTGCTTGCTACTCGTATTGGTTAGGAGTAGATTGACCCACACGAGGCAAATAGCAAGGCTTGTAATGCAATTTTTTCTTGCCTGTCGCTTTCTAAGTTTGATCGAGTTTCTCACCTCGCTACAGCTCGAGAGATCTGGCAGACCCTTAAAAGGTATCATGAGGGACTTCCCAGGTCCAGACCAGACTCTTTGAGACGTATCGACGTGAGTATGAGAACTTTGTTCAATTGCCTGGAGAGTCTGTCGATTCTATGTTCTCTCGCCTCCAGTCAATCATGAACAAGATGCGGCAAATAAGCCGTAGCTACCCTATGACGATCATGAGAGGGCTATCAAGTTACTACACGCCCTAGATCGGAGGGTTTGGGATGTGAAGGTCTCTGCGATCATTGAGTCACCCAACTATGAGACACTCACCGTGAATGAGCTATTCAGCAAGCTTAAGTCCACCAAGATCAATCACCAGACTCGAGCCAAGCTCGAGAATTCTTCTGCACCGACCATGGCTTTGGTCTCAGGTACTGGTGGTTTAAGTTCTTTGGCTAACTCTTCACAAGCTTCTTTTGCTTTGTCTTCTTTGGTCTCTGTCACAGAGTAGCAGATGGAGGCACTTAGGGATGACGAGCTGGCATTGATCATCAGCCAGTTCTCGCGGTTTCACAACAACCTCATGAACCGCTGGCGTGGTGGTCAGAAGGAGGGCTACTTCCACTATGGTGACCCCGACCACTTTATCGCCAACTGCCCCAAGAAGAACAAGCACTCCTCCAGCAAGCATGATGCCAGCAAGCGCAAGGACAAGCGCGAGAACACCTCCGGCAAGCACAAGTCCAAGGGAAGTTTCGAGAAGGAGTCGATCAAGCGCAAGTACCTCAAGAAGGCCAAGGCCTAGGAGTGCGCCTTCCTTGCTTCCCTCAGCGACCTCGACATCGACTCCGGCGATAAGCATGCTTCTTCCTCTTTGAGCGACGACGAGTCCGAGAGGAAGGTCGAGGAGAAGCTGAATGGGTTGTGCTTCTTCGCCGACTCTACCCACGGAGGCTTCTGCACCATGGCGCTTGGTGACGAGGTGGAGACCAGCAAGGACGAGGTTGTCGACGACGACGACGACGACGCTTCTCAGGTATCACTTTCCGCCAACGAGCTTACTACTGAGGTTGGAACTTTGAATGCTGCTTTGCTTAGCCAAGATAAGCTGCTTAAGCGCGCTACTCATGATAGGAAAGAGTATAAGGACAAGCTAGAGGTTGCGCTTAAGGAGCTTGAGTTTGCTAAGTCTTCTGTGGTTGTGTCTAAGGAGGCTGAGTGCGATGCTTGTGCCATCTACATGTCCAACTTTGCAACTTTGCAAAGCAAGAATGCCTCTCTGTTAGACGAGCTTGAGGAGGTGAAGGCTAGGCCTCTCTTGTTGGGTGCGTGCAAGTCTTGCTCGGGCTTGCAATCTGAGCTGGCAGAGAAGGTTGCCAAGATCACTTTGCTTGAGAAGGCTAGCTCAGATAGCATGGGTGTTGATAAGAGTGCGCTTTGTGAGAGCTTGGAGCTAGAGCTTGAGTCCTGCAAACACGACAAGATGAGTACCGAGGAAGAAAACACATACCTTCGAACCATCTTGAGTTGGGTGTCTTGCAATGAGCCACAGTTGGGCATGATGATCAACCAATTCAGGAGGAGAATTGGTGGGCTGGGAGTAGGCTTTGCTTTAGGTGAGAAGGATGAAAATGTCTATGGCAAGGTTGGTGAGTGCAGTGGCTTGAAACCAAGTGAGAAATCTATCACCACTCCCAAGTTGACCAAAATCACTCCACCTAAGCCCACTTTGCCTACCATCAAAGATGGAGTGTTTGAAGAACCTTCAAAAGCTCCACCTCAGAAACAAGTGTGGATTCCAAAACCTAACCATCTCAGGAACCCACTTGACACTCTGCCAAACATCTCTGAGGAGCCCCTTCCTAAAGCCAAACAACCACCAAGAGTGAACCTTACCCGCAAGAGAGTGAACCAGCCACCCAAGAGAGAGGTGAGGTATCACTATGAGTACTGCCATAGGGATGATCACCTTGCTGAGTTCTGCTTTAGGAGGAAGAGAGATGAGCGGCGAGAGTACGAGTTGAACAACCAAAACATGTATTGTCCTCCCCATGGCGTACATGTACCGCCTGTTCAGAGGCACAGTGCTAGGCCTAGAGGTGCAATGCCTCAAGGTGCTAGGCCTTAGGCTGCGAGACCACGCGGTGGTCGTGCCCGGCGGGGTTTTGGTCGTGGTCAATATGACCATGAGTCCCGTGGCGGTGATTTTAGTCTCCCAGCTTTAGCGGACCACGTTTTCCCTATCGTGGTGGTCGCTTTCCTCAAATGGGACATGGTATGCTTGGTGTGTTTCCTAACACTTTTCTAGGGCAAATGACTCAACACTGGTATCCTTCTCCGTTTACTTGCCATTTGCTAACCCCATGTCTTTCTATTGAACAGTACGGAGGCCTAGAGAACACGTGGCTTATCAATTCCGGCTGTTCGCGCCACATGACCGGAAAATCCAAATTGTTCTCCAACCTCGACCCCGTGCAACACAAGGAGTACATCACTTTCGGGGATAACAGCAAAGGTAAGGTGGTGTCCCGTGGTACCATTTGGGTCAACGGGAGTTTTGTTCTCAAGGATGTTGCTTTTGTTTCCAATTTGCATTTCAATTTGCTTTCGGTTTCGCAACTCCTTGAGGACGGTTTCGAAGTATGCTTTAAGAAAGGCCTATCACAAGTTCTTGATTCTCAGGGTGATCTTGTTTGTCGGATTACCCCGTTTGGCCATGTCTTTCGAGTTGATTTTTCACTCTTTTGGCTTTTCTCGATGTTTGGTGGCCGGATCTTCCTCTGAATTATGGAAGTGGCATAGGAGGCTAGCCCACTTGAGTTTCGATCTACTCGCGGTTTTATGGGCACGTGTGGGCGCAGTTGCGCAGGCATGGTGCGCATGGATGGTGTGTGATCCAGCATGGCACATGCGCTGGCACTGGACACACGGACGTGGCCAAGAGGGGATGTTCCTGACTTGGGATTGACTGACGAGGACGTCGGTCTCCTAAGGGGGTGAGGATGTCACATCCCGACCCAAGGCCTAATAAGATTGATAGAATACTCATACCAACAAGTTGCAACTTCTTTTTGGAAGCCCAATTCCAAAGAACTCCAAAGTTAAGCATGTTTGGCTTGGGGCAATTTAGGGATGGGTGACCGACTGGGAATTTCTTCACGAGTGCGCACGAGTGAGGACAAAGCGTGCAGAAAAGACTTGTGTTAGTCTGTGAGGGCAATCTTGATTTTTAGAAAGCTGCCAGTTGTAAGTGGGCCCGGGTGGGATGTTACAAAGAGTTCTATCAACCGATCCCATTTTGAAACCCTTTGCAAGCAAAAACTTTTTCAAATGCTCATACCAGGATTTGGGGGCTTGTTTCAAATCATACGAAGCTTTTTGAAGTTTAAAGACATGATTTGGAAACTTAGGATTTTCAAATCTAGGGAGTTGCTTAACATAAACCTCTTCCTCTATGTACCCATTCAGAAAAGCACTTTTGACATCCATTTGAAAAAGCTTAAAACCCTTTGAAGGAGCAAAGGCTAGAAGGATCCTAATGGCTCCTAAACGAGCAACAGGGGCAAAGGTTTCCTCATAATCTATACCCTCCTTTTGGCAAAAACCTTGGGCTACCAACCTAGCTTTGTTTCTTACTACCACCCCATCCTCACTCCGTTTGTTTTTGAAAACCCACTTGGTTCCTATGGGATGGTAGTCTTCTGAAGGTGGTACCAAAACCCAAATAAGGTTTCTCTCAAAGTTTTGAAGCTCTTCATGCATGGCATTAACCCAATCAGGATCAGATAAAGCATGTCCAACATCCCAGGGTTCAAAAGAAGCAACAAATGCAGAATGAGCAAAGTGTGAGATTTGATAAGATCTGGACCGCATGACTCGCTGGTCAATGTCGCCTAGCATCTGTTGAGGTGGATGGCGACGTTGAATGTGCCGAGGTGCCTCCCTTGCTGAAGTCACCTCCCCCTCAACAGCAACTGGTGCTTCCTCAGGTGCAGCCGGCGTAGGCTGAGGAAGCTGCTCGTACGGTCCCCAAGTAGTGCAAGTAGAGGGATTAGGACCATGAGCTGAAGTAGTCGAAGCAGGCTCAAGTGGGGCAGCCGGTGGAGTCGGCTCGGGATCCCCCCAATCGGCATCTTCTTGCTCCTCCTCCACGAAAATGCTTTCACCAAGTTCTTGTTCAGCTGCACACTCAAAGATAAGGGTTGTACAAGACATTGTTTCATCGAATGTGACCTTGCAGGTCTCCACGATGCAGTTAGTTTCAAGGTTAAGAACACAACAAGCTCTAGAGTGAGAAACATAGCCCAGAAATATACCGTCGGAAGACCTGGACTCAAACTTGTCCAAATTACCTTGTTTCAAGATGAAGCACTTGCATTCAAACACCCTAAAATGGCTTACCTTGGGTGGTCGACCAAAGCGCAACTCATAAGAAGTTTTCTTCATAAAAGCCTGAAGAAAGATGCGATTTGAGACATGGCATGCAGTGTTGATGGCTTCGGCCCAATATCTCCTAGGAGTCCTATGCTCGTCGAGCATCGTCCTAGCCATTTCAATCAAAGTCCGATTTTTGTGGTCAATGATGCCATTTTGCTGAGGAACGGAAGGCAAGGAAAACTGGTGTTCGAGACCCAAAGAGGCACAGAAGGTTTCAAACTGAGAGTTTTGAACTCGGTGCCATTGTCACTATGGCATTCTTTGGCATCTCAGTTTGTAACCGAAGGATCAAGTCTCGAACCAAAGAAAACACCCCATCCTTAGCCTCCATAAATAACACCCAAGAATACCTCAAAAAATTGTCAACAACCACAAGCACGTACCACTTCCCACCCACCGAGTGTACCCTTGCTGGCCCAACAGTATCCATATGCAATAGCTCACATGGTCACTTTGTCATCACTTGGTTTACCAAGGGGCGAGAAGCAGCCACATTACCATGACGACAAGGATGGCAAACCAAATCTTTCTCAAATTTCAATTTGGGCAATCCTTGGATGAGACCAAGTGAGCTAAACCTAGCGAGTAGATCGAAACTCAAGTGGGCTAGCCTCCTATGCCACTTCCATAATTCAGAGGAAGATCCGGCCACCAAACATCGAGAAAAGCCAAAAGAGTGAAAAATCAACTCGAAAGACATGGCCAAACGGGGTAATCCGACAAACAAGATCACCCTGAGAATCAAGAACTTGTGATAGGCCTTTCTTAAAGCATACTTCGAAACCGTCCTCAAGGAGTTGCGAAACCGAAAGCAAATTGAAATGCAAATTGGAAACAAAAGCAACATCCTTGAGAACAAAACTCCCGTTGACCCAAATGGTACCACGGGACACCACCTTACCTTTGCTGTTATCCCCGAAAGTGATGTACTCCTTGTGTTGCACGGGGTCGAGGTTGGAGAACAATTTGGATTTTCCGGTCATGTGGCGCGAACAGCCGGAATTGATAAGCCACGTGTTCTCTAGGCCTCCGTACTGTTCAATAGAAAGACATGGGGTTAGCAAATGGCAAGTAAACGGAGAAGGATACCAGTGTTGAGTCATTTGCCCTAGAAAAGTGTTAGGAAACACACCAAGCATACCATGTCCCATTTGAGGAAAGCGACCACCACGATAGGGAAAACGTGGTCCGCTAAAGCTGGGAGACTAAAATCACCGCCACGGGACTCATGGTCATATTGACCACGACCAAAACCCCGCCGGGCACGACCACCGCGTGGTCTCGCAGCCTAAGGCCTAGCACCTTGAGGCATTGCACCTCTAGGCCTAGCACTGTGCCTCTGAACAGGCGGTACATGTACGCCATGGGGAGGACAATACATGTTTTGGTTGTTCAACTCGTACTCTCGCCGCTCATCTCTCTTCCTCCTAAAGCAGAACTCAGCAAGGTGATCATCCCTATGGCAGTACTCATAGTGATACCTCACCTCTCTCTTGGGTGGCTGGTTCACTCTCTTGCGGGTAAGGTTCACTCTTGGTGGTTGTTTGGCTTTAGGAAGGGGCTCCTCAGAGATGTTTGGCAGAGTGTCAAGTGGGTTCCTGAGATGGTTAGGTTTTGGAATCCACACTTGTTTCTGAGGTGGAGCTTTTGAAGGTTCTTCAAACACTCCATCTTTGATGGTAGGCAAAGTGGGCTTAGGTGGAGTGATTTTGGTCAACTTGGGAGTGGTGATAGATTTCTCACTTGGTTTCAAGCCACTGCACTCACCAACCTTGCCATAGACATTTTCATCCTTCTCACCTAAAGCAAAGCCTACTCCCAGCCCACCAATTCTCCTCCTGAATTGGTTGATCATCATGCCCAACTGTGGCTCATTGCAAGACACCCAACTCAAGATGGTTCGAAGGTATGTGTTTTCTTCCTCGGTACTCATCTTGTCGTGTTTGCAGGACTCAAGCTCTAGCTCCAAGCTCTCACAAAGCGCACTCTTATCAACACCCATGCTATCTGAGCTAGCCTTCTCAAGCAAAGTGATCTTGGCAACCTTCTCTGCCAGCTCAGATTGCAAGCCCGAGCAAGACTTGCACGCACCCAACAAGAGAGGCCTAGCCTTCACCTCCTCAAGCTCGTCTAACAGAGAGGCATTCTTGCTTTGCAAAGTTGCAAAGTTGGACATGTAGATGGCACAAGCATCGCACTCAGCCTCCTTAGACACAACCACAGAAGACTTAGCAAACTCAAGCTCCTTAAGCGCAACCTCTAGCTTGTCCTTATACTCTTTCCTATCATGAGTAGCGCGCTTAAGCAGCTTATCTTGGCTAAGCAAAGCAGCATTCAAAGTTCCAACCTCAGTAGTAAGCTCGTTGGCGGAAAGTGATACCTGAGAAGCGTCGTCGTCGTCGTCGTCGACAACCTCGTCCTTGCTGGTCTCCACCTCGTCACCAAGCGCCATGGTGCAGAAGCCTCCGTGGGTAGAGTCGGCGAAGAAGCACAACCCATTCAGCTTCTCCTCGACCTTCCTCTCGGACTCGTCGTCGCTCAAAGAGGAAGAAGCATGCTTATCGCCGGAGTCGATGTCGAGGTCGCTGAGGGAAGCAAGGAAGGCGCACTCCTAGGCCTTGGCCTTCTTGAGGTACTTGCGCTTGATCGACTCCTTCTCGAAACTTCCCTTGGACTTGTGCTTGCCGGAGGTGTTCTCGCGCTTGTCCTTGCGCTTGCTGGCATCATGCTTGCTGGAGGAGTGCTTGTTCTTCTTGGGGCAGTTGGCGATAAAGTGGTCGGGGTCACCATAGTGGAAGTAGCCCTCCTTCTGACCACCACGCCAGCGGTTCATGAGGTTGTTGTGAAACCGCGAGAACTGGCTGATGATCAATGCCAGCTCGTCATCCCTAAGTGCCTCCATCTGCTACTCTGTGACAGAGACCAAAGAAGACAAAGCAAAAGAAGCTTGTGAAGAGTTAGCCAAAGAACTTAAACCACCAGTACCTGAGACCAAAGCCATGGTCGGTGCAGAAGAATTCTCGAGCTTGGCTCGAGTCTGGTGATTGATCTTGGTGGACTTAAGCTTGCTGAATAGCTCATTCACGGTGAGTGTCTCATAGTTGGGTGACTCAATGATCGCAGAGACCTTCACATCCCAAACCCTCCGATCTAGGGCGTGTAGTAACTTGATAGCCCTCTCATGATCGTCATAGGGTAGCTACGGCTTATTTGCCGCATCTTGTTCATGATTGACTGGAGGCGAGAGAACATAGAATCGACAGACTCTCCAGGCAATTGAACAAAGTTCTCATACTCACGTCGATACGTCTCAAAGAGTCTGGTCTGGACCTGGGAAGTCCCTCATGATACCTTTTAAGGGTCTGCCAGATCTCTCGAGCTGTAGCGAGGTGAGAAACTCGATCAAACTTAGAAAGCGACAGGCAAGAAAAAATTGCATTACAAGCCTTGCTATTTGCCTCGTGTGGGTCAATCTACTCCTAACCAATACGAGTAGCAAGCACCACGTAATATGGATCCTCACAAATCTCCTAAACCTGTGAGCTGCCGTTCTTTGATGGAGCAAATTACCCGTATTGGAAGATTTGCATGTCCGTGCATCTTCAGAGCATCAGCTCACAGGTTTAGGAGATTTGTGAGGATCCATATTACGTGGTGCTTGCTACTCGTATTGGTTAGGAGTAGATTGACCCACACGAGGCAAATAGCAAGGCTTGTAATGCAATTTTTTCTTGCCTGTCGCTTTCTAAGTTTGATCGAGTTTCTCACCTCGCTACAGCTCGAGAGATCTGGCAGACCCTTAAAAGGTATCATGAGGGACTTCCCAGGTCCAGACCAGACTCTTTGAGACGTATCGACGTGAGTATGAGAACTTTGTTCAATTGCCTGGAGAGTCTGTCGATTCTATGTTCTCTTCGCCTCCAGTCAATCATGAACAAGATGCGGCAAATAAGCCGTAGCTACCCTATGACGATCATGAGAGGGCTATCAAGTTACTACACGCCCTAGATCGGAGGGTTTGGGATGTGAAGGTCTCTGCGATCATTGAGTCACCCAACTATGAGACACTCACCGTGAATGAGCTATTCAGCAAGCTTAAGTCCACCAAGATCAATCACCAGACTCGAGCCAAGCTCGAGAATTCTTCTGCACCGACCATGGCTTTGGTCTCAGGTACTGGTGGTTTAAGTTCTTTGGCTAACTCTTCACAAGCTTCTTTTGCTTTGTCTTCTTTGGTCTCTGTCACAGAGTAGCAGATGGAGGCACTTAGGGATGACGAGCTGGCATTGATCATCAGCCAGTTCTCGCGGTTTCACAACAACCTCATGAACCGCTGGCGTGGTGGTCAGAAGGAGGGCTACTTCCACTATGGTGACCCCGACCACTTTATCGCCAACTGCCCCAAGAAGAACAAGCACTCCTCCAGCAAGCATGATGCCAGCAAGCGCAAGGACAAGCGCGAGAACACCTCCGGCAAGCACAAGTCCAAGGGAAGTTTCGAGAAGGAGTCGATCAAGCGCAAGTACCTCAAGAAGGCCAAGGCCTAGGAGTGCGCCTTCCTTGCTTCCCTCAGCGACCTCGACATCGACTCCGGCGATAAGCATGCTTCTTCCTCTTTGAGCGACGACGAGTCCGAGAGGAAGGTCGAGGAGAAGCTGAATGGGTTGTGCTTCTTCGCCGACTCTACCCACGGAGGCTTCTGCACCATGGCGCTTGGTGACGAGGTGGAGACCAGCAAGGACGAGGTTGTCGACGACGACGACGACGACGCTTCTCAGGTATCACTTTCCGCCAACGAGCTTACTACTGAGGTTGGAACTTTGAATGCTGCTTTGCTTAGCCAAGATAAGCTGCTTAAGCGCGCTACTCATGATAGGAAAGAGTATAAGGACAAGCTAGAGGTTGCGCTTAAGGAGCTTGAGTTTGCTAAGTCTTCTGTGGTTGTGTCTAAGGAGGCTGAGTGCGATGCTTGTGCCATCTACATGTCCAACTTTGCAACTTTGCAAAGCAAGAATGCCTCTCTGTTAGACGAGCTTGAGGAGGTGAAGGCTAGGCCTCTCTTGTTGGGTGCGTGCAAGTCTTGCTCGGGCTTGCAATCTGAGCTGGCAGAGAAGGTTGCCAAGATCACTTTGCTTGAGAAGGCTAGCTCAGATAGCATGGGTGTTGATAAGAGTGCGCTTTGTGAGAGCTTGGAGCTAGAGCTTGAGTCCTGCAAACACGACAAGATGAGTACCGAGGAAGAAAACACATACCTTCGAACCATCTTGAGTTGGGTGTCTTGCAATGAGCCACAGTTGGGCATGATGATCAACCAATTCAGGAGGAGAATTGGTGGGCTGGGAGTAGGCTTTGCTTTAGGTGAGAAGGATGAAAATGTCTATGGCAAGGTTGGTGAGTGCAGTGGCTTGAAACCAAGTGAGAAATCTATCACCACTCCCAAGTTGACCAAAATCACTCCACCTAAGCCCACTTTGCCTACCATCAAAGATGGAGTGTTTGAAGAACCTTCAAAAGCTCCACCTCAGAAACAAGTGTGGATTCCAAAACCTAACCATCTCAGGAACCCACTTGACACTCTGCCAAACATCTCTGAGGAGCCCCTTCCTAAAGCCAAACAACCACCAAGAGTGAACCTTACCCGCAAGAGAGTGAACCAGCCACCCAAGAGAGAGGTGAGGTATCACTATGAGTACTGCCATAGGGATGATCACCTTGCTGAGTTCTGCTTTAGGAGGAAGAGAGATGAGCGGCGAGAGTACGAGTTGAACAACCAAAACATGTATTGTCCTCCCCATGGCGTACATGTACCGCCTGTTCAGAGGCACAGTGCTAGGCCTAGAGGTGCAATGCCTCAAGGTGCTAGGCCTTAGGCTGCGAGACCACGCGGTGGTCGTGCCCGGCGGGGTTTTGGTCGTGGTCAATATGACCATGAGTCCCGTGGCGGTGATTTTAGTCTCCCAGCTTTAGCGGACCACGTTTTCCCTATCGTGGTGGTCGCTTTCCTCAAATGGGACATGGTATGCTTGGTGTGTTTCCTAACACTTTTCTAGGGCAAATGACTCAACACTGGTATCCTTCTCCGTTTACTTGCCATTTGCTAACCCCATGTCTTTCTATTGAACAGTACGGAGGCCTAGAGAACACGTGGCTTATCAATTCCGGCTGTTCGCGCCACATGACCGGAAAATCCAAATTGTTCTCCAACCTCGACCCCGTGCAACACAAGGAGTACATCACTTTCGGGGATAACAGCAAAGGTAAGGTGGTGTCCCGTGGTACCATTTGGGTCAACGGGAGTTTTGTTCTCAAGGATGTTGCTTTTGTTTCCAATTTGCATTTCAATTTGCTTTCGGTTTCACAACAACCTCATGAACCGCTGGCGTGGTGGTCAGAAGGAGGGCTACTTCCACTATGGTGACCCCGACCACTTTATCGCCAACTGCCCCAAGAAGAACAAGCACTCCTCCAGCAAGCATGATGCCAGCAAGCGCAAGGACAAGCGCGAGAACACCTCCGGCAAGCACAAGTCCAAGGGAAGTTTCGAGAAGGAGTCGATCAAGCGCAAGTACCTCAAGAAGGCCAAGGCCTAGGAGTGCGCCTTCCTTGCTTCCCTCAGCGACCTCGACATCGACTCCGGCGATAAGCATGCTTCTTCCTCTTTGAGCGACGACGAGTCCGAGAGGAAGGTCGAGGAGAAGCTGAATGGGTTGTGCTTCTTCGCCGACTCTACCCACGGAGGCTTCTGCACCATGGCGCTTGGTGACGAGGTGGAGACCAGCAAGGACGAGGTTGTCGACGACGACGACGACGACGACGCTTCTCAGGTATCACTTTCCGCCAACGAGCTTACTACTGAGGTTGGAACTTTGAATGCTGCTTTGCTTAGCCAAGATAAGCTGCTTAAGCGCGCTACTCATGATAGGAAAGAGTATAAGGACAAGCTAGAGGTTGCGCTTAAGGAGCTTGAGTTTGCTAAGTCTTCTGTGGTTGTGTCTAAGGAGGCTGAGTGCGATGCTTGTGCCATCTACATGTCCAACTTTGCAACTTTGCAAAGCAAGAATGCCTCTCTGTTAGACGAGCTTGAGGAGGTGAAGGCTAGGCCTCTCTTGTTGGGTGCGTGCAAGTCTTGCTCGGGCTTGCAATCTGAGCTGGCAGAGAAGGTTGCCAAGATCACTTTGCTTGAGAAGGCTAGCTCAGATAGCATGGGTGTTGATAAGAGTGCGCTTTGTGAGAGCTTGGAGCTAGAGCTTGAGTCCTGCAAACACGACAAGATGAGTACCGAGGAAGAAAACACATACCTTCGAACCATCTTGAGTTGGGTGTCTTGCAATGAGCCACAGTTGGGCATGATGATCAACCAATTCAGGAGGAGAATTGGTGGGCTGGGAGTAGGCTTTGCTTTAGGTGAGAAGGATGAAAATGTCTATGGCAAGGTTGGTGAGTGCAGTGGCTTGAAACCAAGTGAGAAATCTATCACCACTCCCAAGTTGACCAAAATCACTCCACCTAAGCCCACTTTGCCTACCATCAAAGATGGAGTGTTTGAAGAACCTTCAAAAGCTCCACCTCAGAAACAAGTGTGGATTCCAAAACCTAACCATCTCAGGAACCCACTTGACACTCTGCCAAACATCTCTGAGGAGCCCCTTCCTAAAGCCAAACAACCACCAAGAGTGAACCTTACCCGCAAGAGAGTGAACCAGCCACCCAAGAGAGAGGTGAGGTATCACTATGAGTACTGCCATAGGGATGATCACCTTGCTGAGTTCTGCTTTAGGAGGAAGAGAGATGAGCGGCGAGAGTACGAGTTGAACAACCAAAACATGTATTGTCCTCCCCATGGCGTACATGTACCGCCTGTTCAGAGGCACAGTGCTAGGCCTAGAGGTGCAATGCCTCAAGGTGCTAGGCCTTAGGCTGCGAGACCACGCGGTGGTCGTGCCCGGCGGGGTTTTGGTCGTGGTCAATATGACCATGAGTCCCGTGGCGGTGATTTTAGTCTCCCAGCTTTAGCGGACCACGTTTTCCCTATCGTGGTGGTCGCTTTCCTCAAATGGGACATGGTATGCTTGGTGTGTTTCCTAACACTTTTCTAGGGCAAATGACTCAACACTGGTATCCTTCTCCGTTTACTTGCCATTTGCTAACCCCATGTCTTTCTATTGAACAGTACGGAGGCCTAGAGAACACGTGGCTTATCAATTCCGGCTGTTCGCGCCACATGACCGGAAAATCCAAATTGTTCTCCAACCTCGACCCCGTGCAACACAAGGAGTACATCACTTTCGGGGATAACAGCAAAGGTAAGGTGGTGTCCCGTGGTACCATTTGGGTCAACGGGAGTTTTGTTCTCAAGGAGTTGCGAAACCGAAAGCAAATTGAAATGCAAATTGGAAACAAAAGCAACATCCTTGAGAACAAAACTCCCGTTGACCCAAATGGTACCACGGGACACCACCTTACCTTTGCTGTTATCCCCGAAAGTGATGTACTCCTTGTGTTGCACGGGGTCGAGGTTGGAGAACAATTTGGATTTTCCGGTCATGTGGCGCGAACAGCCGGAATTGATAAGCCACGTGTTCTCTAGGCCTCCGTACTGTTCAATAGAAAGACATGGGGTTAGCAAATGGCAAGTAAACGGAGAAGGATACCAGTGTTGAGTCATTTGCCCTAGAAAAGTGTTAGGAAACACACCAAGCATACCATGTCCCATTTGAGGAAAGCGACCACCACGATAGGGAAAACGTGGTCCGCTAAAGCTGGGAGACTAAAATCACCGCCACGGGACTCATGGTCATATTGACCACGACCAAAACCCCGCCGGGCACGACCACCGCGTGGTCTCGCAGCCTAAGGCCTAGCACCTTGAGGCATTGCACCTCTAGGCCTAGCACTGTGCCTCTGAACAGGCGGTACATGTACGCCATGGGGAGGACAATACATGTTTTGGTTGTTCAACTCGTACTCTCGCCGCTCATCTCTCTTCCTCCTAAAGCAGAACTCAGCAAGGTGATCATCCCTATGGCAGTACTCATAGTGATACCTCACCTCTCTCTTGGGTGGCTGGTTCACTCTCTTGCGGGTAAGGTTCACTCTTGGTGGTTGTTTGGCTTTAGGAAGGGGCTCCTCAGAGATGTTTGGCAGAGTGTCAAGTGGGTTCCTGAGATGGTTAGGTTTTGGAATCCACACTTGTTTCTGAGGTGGAGCTTTTGAAGGTTCTTCAAACACTCCATCTTTGATGGTAGGCAAAGTGGGCTTAGGTGGAGTGATTTTGGTCAACTTGGGAGTGGTGATAGATTTCTCACTTGGTTTCAAGCCACTGCACTCACCAACCTTGCCATAGACATTTTCATCCTTCTCACCTAAAGCAAAGCCTACTCCCAGCCCACCAATTCTCCTCCTGAATTGGTTGATCATCATGCCCAACTGTGGCTCATTGCAAGACACCCAACTCAAGATGGTTCGAAGGTATGTGTTTTCTTCCTCGGTACTCATCTTGTCGTGTTTGCAGGACTCAAGCTCTAGCTCCAAGCTCTCACAAAGCGCACTCTTATCAACACCCATGCTATCTGAGCTAGCCTTCTCAAGCAAAGTGATCTTGGCAACCTTCTCTGCCAGCTCAGATTGCAAGCCCGAGCAAGACTTGCACGCACCCAACAAGAGAGGCCTAGCCTTCACCTCCTCAAGCTCGTCTAACAGAGAGGCATTCTTGCTTTGCAAAGTTGCAAAGTTGGACATGTAGATGGCACAAGCATCGCACTCAGCCTCCTTAGACACAACCACAGAAGACTTAGCAAACTCAAGCTCCTTAAGCGCAACCTCTAGCTTGTCCTTATACTCTTTCCTATCATGAGTAGCGCGCTTAAGCAGCTTATCTTGGCTAAGCAAAGCAGCATTCAAAGTTCCAACCTCAGTAGTAAGCTCGTTGGCGGAAAGTGATACCTGAGAAGCGTCGTCGTCGTCGTCGTCGACAACCTCGTCCTTGCTGGTCTCCACCTCGTCACCAAGCGCCATGGTGCAGAAGCCTCCGTGGGTAGAGTCGGCGAAGAAGCACAACCCATTCAGCTTCTCCTCGACCTTCCTCTCGGACTCGTCGTCGCTCAAAGAGGAAGAAGCATGCTTATCGCCGGAGTCGATGTCGAGGTCGCTGAGGGAAGCAAGGAAGGCGCACTCCTAGGCCTTGGCCTTCTTGAGGTACTTGCGCTTGATCGACTCCTTCTCGAAACTTCCCTTGGACTTGTGCTTGCCGGAGGTGTTCTCGCGCTTGTCCTTGCGCTTGCTGGCATCATGCTTGCTGGAGGAGTGCTTGTTCTTCTTGGGGCAGTTGGCGATAAAGTGGTCGGGGTCACCATAGTGGAAGTAGCCCTCCTTCTGACCACCACGCCAGCGGTTCATGAGGTTGTTGTGAAACCGCGAGAACTGGCTGATGATCAATGCCAGCTCGTCATCCCTAAGTGCCTCCATCTGCTACTCTGTGACAGAGACCAAAGAAGACAAAGCAAAAGAAGCTTGTGAAGAGTTAGCCAAAGAACTTAAACCACCAGTACCTGAGACCAAAGCCATGGTCGGTGCAGAAGAATTCTCGAGCTTGGCTCGAGTCTGGTGATTGATCTTGGTGGACTTAAGCTTGCTGAATAGCTCATTCACGGTGAGTGTCTCATAGTTGGGTGACTCAATGATCGCAGAGACCTTCACATCCCAAACCCTCCGATCTAGGGCGTGTAGTAACTTGATAGCCCTCTCATGATCGTCATAGGGTAGCTACGGCTTATTTGCCGCATCTTGTTCATGATTGACTGGAGGCGAGAGAACATAGAATCGACAGACTCTCCAGGCAATTGAACAAAGTTCTCATACTCACGTCGATACGTCTCAAAGAGTCTGGTCTGGACCTGGGAAGTCCCTCATGATACCTTTTAAGGGTCTGCCAGATCTCTCGAGCTGTAGCGAGGTGAGAAACTCGATCAAACTTAGAAAGCGACAGGCAAGAAAAAATTGCATTACAAGCCTTGCTATTTGCCTCGTGTGGGTCAATCTACTCCTAACCAATACGAGTAGCAAGCACCACGTAATATGGATCCTCACAAATCTCCTAAACCTGTGAGCTGATGCTCTGAAGATGCACGGACATGCAAATCTTCCAATACGGGTAATTTGCTCCATCAAAGAACGGCAGCTTGCCTAAACCGCACTCCATGTCACCTTCGCAGATCAAGAACTGATTAAGGTGGAATGATCCTTAGCCGGCTCCGATACCAATTGAAGGACCGAAAACGGTGACCAGAGGGGGTGAATGGGAGCCGTAAAATTTCTCACGAAGGTTTCAGCCGCTGTCCCAAAATCACCACCAAAAGCAAGACACAAACACCGTGAAGCCCTCGACCCAAAAGAGTGGATGGATGTTCTCTAGGAACACAGCGGGACACCACACACTCGTGAACCGGAGATCCGGAAAGTGAGAACTCAACTCCTATAGAGAAGAAGCGAGTTCCCGATCAAAATACCCAAGTCAAACCGGTGACAAGAGTATTGAGAAGAGTTCCTTGGATCAGTGGAAAACCAACGCAACAGATGGAATGCAAATCGGAGCTCAAACGCACAAGAAACAGAAGAAACAGCTAGACCGAAAATTACAGGGCGGAGGGTTTGGGATGTGAAGGTCTCTGCGATCATTGAGTCACCCAACTATGAGACACTCACCGTGAATGAGCTATTCAGCAAGCTTAAGTCCACCAAGATCAATCACCAGA
>JAHUYU010000219.1:0-26050 GCA_030439765.1 Tripidium arundinaceum
CCAAACTGGAGCATATGACATAAACAAGGGAAGCATGAATTTGTATGATCAAGTTATATCCATATGGAGACAAACATGAGTTTAAATGGGTTGGTGAACATTACCTTTGCATACCTGAGTGTTCTTACCGGCAGCGTACGTGGATAAAAGCGTTGAAACTGTTGCAGCGATAGCTTGATTGTACATGGTCCAACTCAGGCGGGTACCAAGGCTAGGCCACACACACGGCTGGTGTATATGGACCATGGGCCTTAGTGGTAGCAAAGGTCTAAAGGAGGAGAATCCGCCTTCTCTTCTTCTTTCTTATGTATACCAAAAAAAATTTCTCTTTTTTTCTTTTTTTTCTTCTTTTTTTAACTCCGTTTTTATCATCATTTTTTTTGCAAAATTTTTTCTTATATATATATATATATCAAGGTAGAGCTAACATCATCATCTCTCTCTTTTTTAGCAGTAAGTCTTTGGTGTGTATGGAACTTGGGACTCTCACCATCCTCCCCCACACTTGGACTTTTGTGTGAAAGTCAAGTGTGCAGGGTCGAGGCCTCCTTTTGAGTGTGTTCCATCACCAAAGGGTATCACGGTGTTTAGTTGATGCAGCTCTCATGTTTTCTAGCATCGTATGCCCCTTGTTCTTCTTAGTCTCAACCTGAAATGGTTAGTGACAAGAATACCCGAAGGTGCTTACTAACTTGATAGCATGTTTTTGCTTTTATTGACAAGTTTTTTTGTCATTATTATTATTATTATATATTATTTTTTTATGATAGTCCGGGGTATCTCCCGGCAGTGCTTAGTTTATGGTCATAAGCTTGATTGTCGGAATTTCGTCATGCAGCTATCAATGGTGGTGAAGTTCCCAGCTTCACCACCAAACATTTAGCATTGTCATTCAAGCTGCAAGGTTAGTGCCACAATGCAACTACGGGATTTACAATATTTATGATAGACAAAGGCATCCACAATCATTCTCCTAAAAAATATTAAACGAGGATCAGGAGATGGTTGGAATCCTCGTAGGAGCACGTGACACCAAGCAGGATGTCCATGGCACAGACGTTTTCTTTCTCGAAAGATACATCATGTATGATCAACGCTGAATCTCGACCATCATCGAGAACAACATTTGGATGGCCAGAGGGACATGGCTTGGGTTCGAGTGAGGGTGATGTTGGACGTTCCATTTCACAAGGATGAGAAGAAAACTCAGGTGAAACGAACGGGGATACGAATTTCACCTCCTCGAATGGGTCATGGTTGGGAGGCTGCTTCGCCGTTGGGATTTTTGGGGAAAGGACAGGAGTGGCGGACGCAGTTTTCCCAATCTTCTCATTAAGGCTCCCATGGGAAGGTATTTCTTGAAAAAGCTTTTCAAAAGGGTAGCCTATGAGAAGATCAAATTCAAGGATGGCAAAGATGTGGAAATCCAAGTGATCCCACAATACTCGAAAATGAGTCCTGACGGACTTTGTTTATTATGATTGGCATGGCCCTAGTGATCCCACAATACTCGAAAATGAGTCCTGATAGACTTTTAAAGAGTTTGTTGGATGGGACTAGCGACATGTTGCCCAAAAGATTTTTCACAAGGAATTCTGACATGATGCTAGTCCCGACTGTGGGGTTATGCAGGGCTTCTATGTTCATTCCCCTTATTGAATGAGGCATGGCTATGGAAGGTGAAAGAATCCGAATTGCTTCGGAAGAAGGTTTCACTTCCATTAGCCATTCCTTCGATGGTTCGACCCTGGGGGAAACTTCCTTGTGAGGATTGTGCCAGAAGTGTTTCGAGGTATCACCATAATCCTCGAATTCGATAGGGAACTCCAAAGGATGAAGTACTCTTTCCTTCGGTGTTCGTGGTTCCGGTGAGGGCTCATGAGTCGAATCTAAGGATGATATGGGTTTGGATTCGACTAATGAGGACTCCTCAACACTCAACATGACTTTTGCCTGGAGGATTCTAGTTCTCATGACAGAAGAAGTGTGTCTTTCTAGGAAGTTTTTGAGGTATGCCACTTGTTCCATCATGGTTTTGTGTATAAAATGACCTCTGGTAGTCACGTCTAGGCACAAGTCAGCACCTATGTCAAGAACCGAACAAAAGAGACGCAACAAAATGCCATCGGCCATGACTGGACCACACCTTTTGTCGACTACTTGTTGCGACGAAACTTGCCCAACGACACCACAGAGGCACGACGCCTAGCCAGGCACTGCAAGTCTTTCATCATCTTGGGCGACGACCTCTACAAATGTAGCACGTCAGGAATCCTGCAGAGGTGCACACCGCGCGAGCAGGGACAGCAACTCCTCCAAGAGATACACACTGGGATTTGCGGCCACCACGCCGCGCCAAGGTCACTAGTCGGGAAGGCGTTGATGGCGGTCCTTAACTCCCATTTCTAACTGCCAACTCTCATATAAAATCAATTCATATGAACACCAAACTTAGAATTAGGTCTTATAACTAACAAGTTCCACAAGTTTTGGTGATTCATCATTTGCAGGAGAGCATTTATGGAAACCACCGAAAATGGGCTCAAAAGCACACATGATACACATCAAAAGCATCACCCAATATGAGCCCAAGAGGAGAAGGCCCAATGCCAAGCAAATCAGGGCCCGATCAGGTGGATAAAGAGGCCAAACCATAAAGCAAACCATCTCCAAATAAGCCCAAACTTTATGTGTGAGATACCAGGCATTCTAGAAGCCCAACAGAATAAAGAATGGGCCCAGAGGAGCCCTATAGGGTGCGGCCGAACCACTGGTGCGTCCACACCACTACTAGCTCTTCTCGGGGCCAATTTTCGCGTGGAGCCAGCAACCGACATACCCAATCCGGTTCCATAGGTATTGGCCAGGTTCAAGGTACCTAAATGGTGGTTTGGAAATCGGTTTGGTGCCTTCCATGAGGGGAGGAAGCATATTCCATGGGATCCTCTCCTCCACTTATAAAAGGAGGTCACCCTCTCCTCATTTGAGAACAACAAACCAAGGAGGAAGAGCACCACACTTGAGCTTCATTCCAAGGGCTTAGGCCCTAGATAGCTATTAGAGTTAGTAGGGAGAGATGTGAGGGAAGAGAACGGGGAAGCGCTGGGCTTGTCGGTGTCTCCCCGAGCTTGTACCTCGACGAGCACCTGTACCTCAACGGATCCATCCGCTAAGTGAGTGTTCGTGGTTCTTATGCTATTAAGTCTATGTTTAGTTAAGCTTTATTCTTACTTGTTTGTGGGTTCGTCGTTCATCCCCGTGGCGGATACTGTAGTAGAGGGCTCCTGATAAAGACGGATTACCTTGCGCAACGCTAGAGTAGTAGTCGATGGCATAGACGTGGTTTCTAGGCTAGAGGCTACCTTCGTTTGCCTCGTGCCCCACGATTGAGGGGTAGGCGGCAGGTGGTGATAGCCCTATCCGTCCCTTGTAATCCCCACGTTCGGGTTCGGCAGAGAGCTACAGGTCGGCCTCGCCTGGCAAACCAGGTGTGATCCGGTGCCCAAAGTAAGCAAGTAGAAGTAAAGTTTATCTATCCATAGACCCTAAAACCATAGGCATCCATCTCTACCCTCGCCAACTGTATCCTTGTGTTTTCCTTGGATGAACTAGCTAGAAGAGTACCTCCGTTCCCTATGGAAATTACGATACCCTGAATACTTCCGGGTGAAATGCTACAACGGTAATTCCGTGCGCTTGCGGATTATTTCTGTATGCGTTAAGAAATACCAACAAGCATTTTTGGCGCCGTTGCCGAGGAACGGTTGCTGTATTTCCTTCAAACCTAATTCTTCCTCGTATCTGTATCTTTTATTTTTTTGAAAAAAACAAAAATATTTTCTTTTATCTTTTCTATCATGAAGCCAAGTCCCACCCAAAACCTTTCTGCTTCAAAGGGTGAGTTCTCTGAGCCACCACCTTCGAAGCCAATCACAGCTTCTAGCTATGAACTCCACCCTAGATTCAAAGCCATGGTTTGGGCACAACCCTTCTCAGGGCATGAAAACGAAAACCCTTGTCATCATCTGCACGAGTCCGAGGAGATGTGTTCGTGCCTGAGCATCTCAGGCATGACACAGGAAACTCTAAGGTGGACATTGTTTCCCTTTTCTCTCATGGAGAAGGCGAAGCAATGGTACACTGAAGCTGTAGAGAGCACGAATGGAGATTGGGAAGAACTTAAAGACAAGTTTCATCTTGTATTCTTCCCTATGTCCCATATCGTCTCTCTACCAGGGCGATCCTCGATTTCGAGCGGTATGAGAAGGAGTCCATAGGTGCAGCATGGGCCAGGTTTTCAGTGTTAATACACTCCAGCCTAGACATGTCTTTACCCAATGGCATTTTGTTGCGTCTCTTTTGTTCGGTTCTTGACATAGGTGCTGACTTGTGCCTAGACGTGACTACCAGAGGTCATTTTATACACAAAACCATGATGGAACAAGTGGCATACCTCAAAAACTTCCTAGAAAGACACACTTCTTCTGTCATGAGAACTAGAATCCTCCAGGCAAAAGTCATGTTGAGTGTTGAGGAGTCCTCATTAGTCGAATCCAAACCCATATCATCCTTAGATTCGACTCATGAGCCCTCACCGGAACCACGAACACCGAAGGAAAGAGTACTTCATCCTTTGGAGTTCCTATCGAATTCGAGGATTATGGTGATACCTCGAAACACTTCTGGCACAATCCTCACAAGGAAGTTTCCCCAGGGTCGAACCATCGAAGGAATGGCTAATGGAAGTGAAACCTTCTTCCGAAGCAATTCGGATTCTTTCACCTTCCATAGCCATGCCTCATTCAATAAGGGGAATGAACATAGAAGCCCTGCATAACCCCACAGTCGGGACTAGCATCATGTCAGAATTCCTTGTGAAAAATCTTTTGGGCAACATGTCGCTAGTCCCATCCAACAAACTCTTTAAAAGTCTATCAGGACTCATTTTCGAGTATTGTGGGATCACTAGGGCCATGCCAATCATAATAAACAAAGTCCGTCAGGACTCATTTTCGAGTATTGTGGGATCACTTGGATTTCCACATCTTTGCCATCCTTGAATTTGATCTTCTCATAGGCTACCCTTTTGAAAAGCTTTTTCAAGAAATACCTTCCCATGGGAGCCTTAATGAGAAGATTGGGAAAACTGCGTCCGCCACTCCTGTCCTTTCCCCAAAAATCCCAACGGCGAAGCAGCCTCCCAACCATGACCCATTCGAGGAGGTGAAATTCGTATCCCCGTTCGTTTCACCTGAGTTTTCTTCTCATCCTTGTGAAATGGAACGTCCAACATCACCCTCACTCGAACCCAAGCCATGTCCCTCTGGCCATCCAAATGTTGTTCTCGATGATGGTCGAGATTCAGCGTTGATCATACATGATGTATCTTTCGAGAAAGAAAACGTCTGTGCCATGGACATCCTGCTTGGTGTCACGTGCTCCTACGAGGATTCCAACCATCTCCTGATCCTCGTTTAATATTTTTTAGGAGAATGATTGTGGATGCCTTTGTCTATCATAAATATTGTAAATCCCGTAGTTGCATTGTGGCACTAACCTTGCAGCTTGAATGACAATGCTAAATGTTTGGTGGTGAAGCTGGGAACTTCACCACCATTGATAGCTGCATGACGAAATTCCGACAATCAAGCTTATGACCATAAACTAAGCACTGCCGGGAGATACCCCGGACTATCATAAAAAAATAATATATAATAATAATAATAATGACAAAAAAACTTGTCAATAAAAGCAAAAACATGCTATCAAGTTAGTAAGCACCTTCGGGTATTCTTGTCACTAACCATTTCAGGTTGAGACTAAGAAGAACAAGGGGCATACGATGCTAGAAAACATGAGAGCTGCATCAACTAAACACCGTGATACCCTTTGGTGATGGAACACACTCAAAAGGAGGCCTCGACCCTGCACACTTGACTTTCACACAAAAGTCCAAGTGTGGGGGAGGATGGTGAGAGTCCCAAGTTCCATACACACCAAAGACTTACTGCTAAAAAAGAGAGAGATGATGATGTTAGCTCTACCTTGATATATATATATATATAAGAAAAAATTTTGCAAAAAAAATGATGATAAAAACGGAGTTAAAAAAAGAAGAAAAAAAAGAAAAAAAGAGAAATTTTTTTTGGTATACATAAGAAAGAAGAAGAGAAGGCGGATTCTCCTCCTTTAGACCTTTGCTACCACTAAGGCCCATGGTCCATATACACCGCCGTGTGTGTGGCCTAGCCTTGGTACCCGCCTGAGTTGGACCATGTACAATCAAGCTATCGCTGCAACAGTTTTTCAACGCTTTTATCCACGTACGCTGCCGGTAAGAACACTCAGGTATGCAAAGGTAATGTTCACCAACCCATTTAAACTCATGTTTGTCTCCATATGGATATAACTTGATCATACAAATTCATGCTTCCCTTGTTTATGTCATATGCTCCAGGTTTGGGTTTATTTACATGGGCACATGTGGTACATCCGTAGGTCTTTTTAAATTAAGCATGGTGCTTATGTTAAAATGGCCTTCTTTAATCATAATTAGACATGGTGTTTAACTTTGGTTAATGAACCTTGAGTTATTCCTTTCATAAACAATAAAAGTAATTTATGATGGAGATAAATCAAGGCTAGAATTACCTTGCAAACTTTATCTTTAGCCTTGCTTATTCTGAAAGATAAAAAGTTGGGTGAACAGTTTTGAAAAAAAATAATATGTAAATAAATAATAAAATTTAGGCTCCTTGGTATTCAAGCCGGTAGAACCCTTGCATGTTTTTGCGTACTCCCAGTGTAGGAGCAGCATGTGTATGTGGAGTGTATGTGATCTTGATCTTGGGAGCATGATAAATCTCTTCAACAAGGGTCAAACAGACTTGACCAAACTCAACACAATAACAAGCAGCGTATGTAGAAAGCTTGAAACTTGCAAGATGACATATTTGGCTTTGGTAGGAATTGCTCACCAATTGAGGAGTATGTGATACTATGGTTTTATAACATTTTTATCAAAACAAATCCTCCAAGTACTTTGAATAGAAACGGTAGGATTTCTAAGTCAGAACTATATCACACCTCACAACAACTTAGTCAACATGATTGTCCTATCAAAATATTTTCCCACAAGCATAAGTGTATGTAAATGGAACAAACTTTATGCAAGCTTCTATCTCAAAAATGTTAGGATCATGTCACCTTTTTGGGATTTTGAATGAAGTGTGGTTTATAAAATTGCATTGAGGCATAGTTGGTTCATTGAGTTTAATTTTAGTGATCAAATTTATGTTTGTTTAAACTCAAGAATGTAGGGAGTTGAGGGTAGTGTTGCACAAACCATCGTTGAAGAAGAAGAATGTTGGATTGTCCGATGTTTGTGCAACATGTTGGTGGGAGATCTCGAATGAGTGTGTGTTTTGCTTGAGAGATCTCCCCCACACTTATTCTTGTACCTGTTTTATTGAACAAGGAAACAAAAGGCAAAAACAAGCAAGGGTTCTACCGGCTTGAATACCAAGGAGCCTAAATTTTATTATTTATTTACATATTATTTTTTTTCAAAACTGTTCACCCAACTTTTTATCTTTCAGAATAAGCAAGGCTAAAGATAAAGTTTGCAAGGTAATTCTAGCCTTGATTTATCTCCATCATAAATTACTTTTATTGTTTATGAAAGGAATAACTCAAGGTTCATTAACCAAAGTTAAACACCATGTCTAATTATGATTAAAGAAGGCCATTTTAACATAAGCACCATGCTTAATTTAAAAAGACCTACGGATGTACCACATGTGCCCATGTAAATAAACCCAAACCTGGAGCATATGACATAAACAAGGGAAGCATGAATTTGTATGATCAAGTTATATCCATATGGAGACAAACATGAGTTTAAATGGGTTGGTGAACATTACCTTTGCATACCTGAGTGTTCTTACCGGCAGCGTACGTGGATAAAAGCGTTGAAACTGTTGCAGCGATAGCTTGATTGTACATGGTCCAACTCAGGCGGGTACCAAGGCTAGGCCACACACACGGCTGGTGTATATGGACCATGGGCCTTAGTGGTAGCAAAGGTCTAAAGGAGGAGAATCCGCCTTCTCTTCTTCTTTCTTATGTATACCAAAAAAAATTTCTCTTTTTTTCTTTTTTTTCTTCTTTTTTTAACTCCGTTTTTATCATCATTTTTTTTGCAAAATTTTTTCTTATATATATATATATCAAGGTAGAGCTAACATCATCTCTCTCTCTTTTTTAGCAGTAAGTCTTTGGTGTGTATGGAACTTGGGACTCTCACCATCCTCCCCCACACTTGGACTTTTGTGTGAAAGTCAAGTGTGCAGGGTCGAGGCCTCCTTTTGAGTGTGTTCCATCACCAAAGGGTATCACGGTGTTTAGTTGATGCAGCTCTCATGTTTTCTAGCATCGTATGCCCCTTGTTCTTCTTAGTCTCAACCTGAAATGGTTAGTGACAAGAATACCCGAAGGTGCTTACTAACTTGATAGCATGTTTTTGCTTTTATTGACAAGTTTTTTTGTCATTATTATTATTATTATATATTATTTTTTTATGATAGTCCGGGGTATCTCCCGCAGTGCTTAGTTTATGGTCATAAGCTTGATTGTCGGAATTTCGTCATGCAGCTATCAATGGTGGTGAAGTTCCCAGCTTCACCACCAAACATTTAGCATTGTCATTCAAGCTGCAAGGTTAGTGCCACAATGCAACTACGGGATTTACAATATTTATGATAGACAAAGGCATCCACAATCATTCTCCTAAAAAATATTAAACGAGGATCAGGAGATGGTTGGAATCCTCGTAGGAGCACGTGACACCAAGCAGGATGTCCATGGCACAGACGTTTTCTTTCTCGAAAGATACATCATGTATGATCAACGCTGAATCTCGACCATCATCGAGAACAACATTTGGATGGCCAGAGGGACATGGCTTGGGTTCGAGTGAGGGTGATGTTGGACGTTCCATTTCACAAGGATGAGAAGAAAACTCAGGTGAAACGAACGGGGATACGAATTTCACCTCCTCGAATGGGTCATGGTTGGGAGGCTGCTTCGCCGTTGGGATTTTTGGGGAAAGGACAGGAGTGGCGGACGCAGTTTTCCCAATCTTCTCATTAAGGCTCCCATGGGAAGGTATTTCTTGAAAAAGCTTTTCAAAAGGGTAGCCTATGAGAAGATCAAATTCAAGGATGGCAAAGATGTGGAAATCCAAGTGATCCCACAATACTCGAAAATGAGTCCTGACGGACTTTGTTTATTATGATTGGCATGGCCCTAGTGATCCCACAATACTCGAAAATGAGTCCTGATAGACTTTTAAAGAGTTTTTGTTGGATGGGACTAGCGACATGTTGCCCAAAAGATTTTTCACAAGGAATTCTGACATGATGCTAGTCCCGACTGTGGGGTTATGCAGGGCTTCTATGTTCATTCCCCTTATTGAATGAGGCATGGCTATGGAAGGTGAAAGAATCCGAATTGCTTCGGAAGAAGGTTTCACTTCCATTAGCCATTCCTTCGATGGTTCGACCCTGGGGGAACTTCCTTGTGAGGATTGTGCCAGAAGTGTTTCGAGGTATCACCATAATCCTCGAATTCGATAGGGAACTCCAAAGGATGAAGTACTCTTTCCTTCGGTGTTCGTGGTTCCGGTGAGGGCTCATGAGTCGAATCTAAGGATGATATGGGTTTGGATTCGACTAATGAGGACTCCTCAACACTCAACATGACTTTTGCCTGGAGGATTCTAGTTCTCATGACAGAAGAAGTGTGTCTTTCTAGGAAGTTTTTGAGGTATGCCACTTGTTCCATCATGGTTTTGTGTATAAAAATGACCTCTGGTAGTCACGTCTAGGCACAAGTCAGCACCTATGTCAAGAACCGAACAAAAGAGACGCAACAAAATGCCATTGGGTAAAGACATGTCTAGGCTGGAGTGTATTAACACTGAAAACCTGGCCCATGCTGCACCTATGGACTCCTTCTCATACCGCTCGAAATCGAGGATCGCCCTTGGTAGAGAGACGATATGGGACATAGGGAAGAATACAAGATGAAACTTGTCTTTAAGTTCTTCCCAATCTCCATTCGTGCTCTCTACAGCTTCAGTGTACCATTGCTTCGCCTTCTCCATGAGAGAAAAGGGAAACAATGTCCACCTTAGAGTTTCCTGTGTCATGCCTGAGATGCTCAGGCACGAACACATCTCCTCGGACTCGTGCAGATGATGACAAGGGTTTTCGTTTTCATGCCCTGAGAAGGGTTGTGCCCAAACCATGGCTTTGAATCTAGGGTGGAGTTCATAGCTAGAAGCTGTGATTGGCTTCGAAGGTGGTGGCTCAGAGAACTCACCCTTTGAAGCAGAAAGGTTTTGGGTAGGACTTGGCTTCATGATAGAAAAGATAAAAGAAAATATTTTTGTTTTTTTCAAAAAAATAAAAGATACAGATACGAGGAAGAAGAGAAGGCGGATTCTCCTCCTTTAGACCTTTGCTACCACTAAGGCCCATGGTCCATATACACCAGCCGTGTGTGTGGCCTAGCCTTGGTACCCGCCTGAGTTGGACCATGTACAATCAAGCTATCGCTGCAACAGTTTCAACGCTTTTATCCACGTACGCTGCCGGTAAGAACACTCAGGTATGCAAAGGTAATGTTCACCAACCCATTTAAACTCATGTTTGTCTCCATATGGATATAACTTGATCATACAAATTCATGCTTCCCTTGTTTATGTCATATGCTCCAGGTTTGGGTTTATTTACATGGGCACATGTGGTACATCCGTAGGTCTTTTTAAATTAAGCATGGTGCTTATGTTAAAATGGCCTTCTTTAATCATAATTAGACATGGTGTTTAACTTTGGTTAATGAACCTTGAGTTATTCCTTTCATAAACAATAAAAGTAATTTATGATGGAGATAAATTCAAGGCTAGAATTACCTTGCAAACTTTATCTTTAGCCTTGCTTATTCTGAAGATAAAAAGTTGGGTGAACAGTTTGAAAAAAAATAATATGTAAATAAATAATAAAATTTAGGCTCCTTGGTATTCAAGCCGGTAGAACCCTTGCTTGTTTTTGCCTTTTGTTTCCTTGTTCAATAAAACAGGTACAAGAATAAGTGTGGGGGAGATCTCTCAAGCAAAACACACACTCATTCGAGATCTCCCACCAACATGTTGCACAAACATCGGACAATCCAACATTCTTCTTCTTCAACGATGGTTTGTGCAACACTACCCTCAACTCCCTACATTCTTGAGTTTAAACAAACATAAATTTGATCACTAAAATTAAACTCAATGAACCAACTATGCCTCAATGCAATTTTATAAACCACACTTCATTCAAAATCCCAAAAAGGTGACATGATCCTAACATTTTTGAGATAGAAGCTTGCATAAAGTTTGTTCCATTTACATACACTTATGCTTGTGGGAAAATATTTTGATAGGACAATCATGTTGACTAAGTTGTTGTGAGGTGTGATATAGTTCTGACTTAGAAATCCTACCGTTTCTATTCAAAGTACTTGGAGGATTTGTTTTGATAAAAATGTTATAAAACCATAGTATCACATACTCCTCAATTGGTGAGCAATTCCTACCAAAGCCAAATATGTCATCTTGCAAGTTTCAAGCTTTCTACATACGCTGCTTGTTATTGTGTTGAGTTTGGTCAAGTCTGTTTGACCCTTGTTGAAGAGATTTATCATGCTCCCAAGATCAAGATCACATACACTCCACATACACATGCTGCTCTACACTGGGAGTACGCAAAAACATGCTTCCATTTAGAACCACTAAAAATCCTGCTCCTACACTGGGAGTAGACAAAAATATCTTAGAAATAAATACTCCATGTTCTAAAAAAAATAGTGATCTCTCTCTCAATATATGGTTTAAGAGACATGTGCTATGCAAAAGTATTGAAAAAATGGGACACATGAAGGTTCCAAGGTATTGAAAAAAATTGGACACACGAAGGTCCAAGTATAAAAGAAAAAAATGATGAGCACATGAAGGCTCATGTAAAAAAGAGAAATAGCCATGTTCTCGTAATAAAACTTATGAGAGAGATCACTCATCTCAAGGAGTATAATATAGGTTTATCATCATCTTATCCACATGCACTTCTTGATCTAAGAGTATGACACTTCTCTCCTTGGATCTTAGATTTGACTTTACAACATATGCATTACAAGTGTGCTATCTTGTTTATCCCTACCTAAAGCTCCACATAAATCCTTTTAGAAGTAGGAGATAGCAAAAGAAGGCAAAACTTTGCTATGCCTTGGTAAGGATTTATACACCATTGAGTGATTTGAGAGTGCCATTTGAGGAGTATACAGTGAACTATGCTTTTTCTTGAGAAAAACTTTCAAAACTCTAAGTTGCTAAGATGTGAAATTGGGAAGATGACTTTGTTTCAGAGCTGTTCCACCTTTCAACAACCCAAGGAAACATGTTAGCTAACGCCACATATCCCACTTGTGTAAGGAATGTGTTGGAATAACCTTCATGTAATCCATATGTCTTAAAGATGTTATGCTCATGCTTACTTTCATCTCTGAGCTTTGCTCGAGGACGAGCAAAGGGCTAAGTGTGGGGGAGTTTGTTGGCGGTCCTTAACTCCCTTTTCTAACCGCCAACTCTCATATAAAATCAATTCATATGAACACCAAACTTAGAATTAGGTCTTATAACTAACAAGTTCCACAAGTTTTGGTGATTCATCATTTGCCGGAGAGCATTTATGGAAACCACCGAAATGGGCTCAAAAGCATGGAGTATTTATTTCTAAGATATTTTTGTCTACTCCCAGTGTAGGAGCAGGATTTTTAGTGGTTCTAAATGGAAGCATGTTTTTGCGTACTCCCAGTGTAGGAGCAGCATGTGTATGTGGAGTGTATGTGATCTTGATCTTGGAGCATGATAAATCTCTTCAACAAGGGTCAAACAGACTTGACCAAACTCAACACAATAACAAGCAGCGTATGTAGAAAGCTTGAAACTTGCAAGATGACATATTTGGCTTTGGTAGGAATTGCTCACCAATTGAGGAGTATGTGATACTATGTTTTATAACATTTTTATCAAAACAAATCCTCCAAGTACTTTGAATAGAAACGGTAGGATTTCTAAGTCAGAACTATATCACACCTCACAACAACTTAGTCAACATGATTGTCCTATCAAATATTTTCCCACAAGCATAAGTGTATGTAAATGGAACAAACTTTATGCAAGCTTCTATCTCAAAAAATGTTAGGATCATGTCACCTTTTTGGGATTTTGAATGAAGTGTGGTTTATAAAATTGCATTGAGGCATAGTTGGTTCATTGAGTTTAATTTTAGTGATCAAATTTATGTTTGTTTAAACTCAAGAATGTAGGGAGTTGAGGGTAGTGTTGCACAAACCATCGTTGAAGAAGAAGAATGTTGGATTGTCCGATGTTTGTGCAACATGTTGGTGGGAGATCTCGAATGAGTGTGTGTTTTGCTTGAGAGATCTCCCCCACACTTATTCTTGTACCTGTTTTATTGAACAAGGAAACAAAAGGCAAAAACAAGCAAGGGTTCTACCGGCTTGAATACCAAGGAGCCTAAATTTTATTATTTATTTACATATTATTTTTTTTCAAAACTGTTCACCCAACTTTTTATCTTTCAGAATAAGCAAGGCTAAAGATAAAGTTTGCAAGGTAATTCTAGCCTTGATTTATCTCCATCATAAATTACTTTTATTGTTTATGAAAGGAATAACTCAAGGTTCATTAACCAAAGTTAAACACCATGTCTAATTATGATTAAAGAAGGCCATTTTAACATAAGCACCATGCTTAATTTAAAAAAGACCTACGGATGTACCACATGTGCCCATGTAAATAAACCCAAACCTGGAGCATATGACATAAACAAGGGAAGCATGAATTTGTATGATCAAGTTATATCCATATGGAGACAAACATGAGTTTAAATGGGTTGGTGAACATTACCTTTGCATACCTGAGTGTTCTTACCGGCAGCGTACGTGGATAAAAGCGTTGAAACTGTTGCAGCGATAGCTTGATTGTACATGGTCCAACTCAGGCGGGTACCAAGGCTAGGCCACACACACGGCTGGTGTATATGGACCATGGGCCTTAGTGGTAGCAAAGGTCTAAAGGAGGAGAATCCGCCTTCTCTTCTTCCTCGTATCTGTATCTTTTATTTTTTTGAAAAAAACAAAAATATTTTCTTTTATCTTTTCTATCATGAAGCCAAGTCCTACCCAAAACCTTTCTGCTTCAAAGGGTGAGTTCTCTGAGCCACCACCTTCGAAGCCAATCACAGCTTCTAGCTATGAACTCCACCCTAGATTCAAAGCCATGGTTTGGGCACAACCCTTCTCAGGGCATGAAAACGAAAACCCTTGTCATCATCTGCACGAGTCCGAGGAGATGTGTTCGTGCCTGAGCATCTCAGGCATGACACAGGAAACTCTAAGGTGGACATTGTTTCCCTTTTCTCTCATGGAGAAGGCGAAGCAATGGTACACTGAAGCTGTAGAGAGCACGAATGGAGATTGGGAAGAACTTAAAGACAAGTTTCATCTTGTATTCTTCCCTATGTCCCATATCGTCTCTCTACCAAGGGCGATCCTCGATTTCGAGCGGTATGAGAAGGAGTCCATAGGTGCAGCATGGGCCAGGTTTTCAGTGTTAATACACTCCAGCCTAGACATGTCTTTACCCAATGGCATTTTGTTGCGTCTCTTTTGTTCGGTTCTTGACATAGGTGCTGACTTGTGCCTAGACGTGACTACCAGAGGTCATTTTATACACAAAACCATGATGGAACAAGTGGCATACCTCAAAAACTTCCTAGAAAGACACACTTCTTCTGTCATGAGAACTAGAATCCTCCAGGCAAAAGTCATGTTGAGTGTTGAGGAGTCCTCATTAGTCGAATCCAAACCCATATCATCCTTAGATTCGACTCATGAGCCCTCACCGGAACCACGAACACCGAAGGAAAGAGTACTTCATCCTTTGGAGTTCCCTATCGAATTCGAGGATTATGGTGATACCTCGAAACACTTCTGGCACAATCCTCACAAGGAAGTTTCCCCCAGGGTCGAACCATCGAAGGAATGGCTAATGGAAGTGAAACCTTCTTCCGAAGCAATTCGGATTCTTTCACCTTCCATAGCCATGCCTCATTCAATAAGGGGAATGAACATAGAAGCCCTGCATAACCCCACAGTCGGGACTAGCATCATGTCAGAATTCCTTGTGAAAAATCTTTTGGGCAACATGTCGCTAGTCCCATCCAACAAACTCTTTAAAAGTCTATCAGGACTCATTTTCGAGTATTGTGGGATCACTAGGGCCATGCCAATCATAATAAACAAAGTCCGTCAGGACTCATTTTCGAGTATTGTGGGATCACTTGGATTTCCACATCTTTGCCATCCTTGAATTTGATCTTCTCATAGGCTACCCTTTTGAAAAGCTTTTTCAAGAAATACCTTCCCATGGGAGCCTTAATGAGAAGATTGGGAAAACTGCGTCCGCCACTCCTGTCCTTTCCCCAAAAATCCCAACGGCGAAGCAGCCTCCCAACCATGACCCATTCGAGGAGGTGAAATTCGTATCCCCGTTCGTTTCACCTGAGTTTTCTTCTCATCCTTGTGAAATGGAACGTCCAACATCACCCTCACTCGAACCCAAGCCATGTCCCTCTGGCCATCCAAATGTTGTTCTCGATGATGGTCGAGATTCAGCGTTGATCATACATGATGTATCTTTCGAGAAAGAAAACGTCTGTGCCATGGACATCCTGCTTGGTGTCACGTGCTCCTACGAGGATTCCAACCATCTCCTGATCCTCGTTTAATATTTTTTAGGAGAATGATTGTGGATGCCTTTGTCTATCATAAATATTGTAAATCCCGTAGTTGCATTGTGGCACTAACCTTGCAGCTTGAATGACAATGCTAAATGTTTGGTGGTGAAGCTGGGAACTTCACCACCATTGATAGCTGCATGACGAAATTCCGACAATCAAGCTTATGACCATAAACTAAGCACTGCCGGGAGATACCCCGGACTATCATAAAAAAATAATATATAATAATAATAATAATGACAAAAAAAACTTGTCAATAAAAGCAAAAACATGCTATCAAGTTAGTAAGCACCTTCGGGTATTCTTGTCACTAACCATTTCAGGTTGAGACTAAGAAGAACAAGGGGCATACGATGCTAGAAAACATGAGAGCTGCATCAACTAAACACCGTGATACCCTTTGGTGATGGAACACACTCAAAAGGAGGCCTCGACCCTGCACACTTGACTTTCACACAAAAGTCCAAGTGTGGGGGAGGATGGTGAGAGTCCCAAGTTCCATACACACCAAAGACTTACTGCTAAAAAAGAGAGAGATGATGATGTAGCTCTACCTTGATATATATATATATATAAGAAAAAATTTTGCAAAAAAAATGATGATAAAAACGGAGTTAAAAAAAGAAGAAAAAAAAGAAAAAAAGAGAAATTTTTTTTGGTATACATAAGAAAGAAGAAGAGAAGGCGGATTCTCCTCCTTTAGACCTTTGCTACCACTAAGGCCCATGGTCCATATACACCAGCCGTGTGTGTGGCCTAGCCTTGGTACCCGCCTGAGTTGGACCATGTACAATCAAGCTATCGCTGCAACAGTTTCAACGCTTTTATCCACGTACGCTGCCGGTAAGAACACTCAGGTATGCAAAGGTAATGTTCACCAACCCATTTAAACTCATGTTTGTCTCCATATGGATATAACTTGATCATACAAATTCATGCTTCCCTTGTTTATGTCATATGCTCCAGGTTGGGTTTATTTACATGGGCACATGTGGTACATCCGTAGGTCTTTTTAAATTAAGCATGGTGCTTATGTTAAAATGGCCTTCTTTAATCATAATTAGACATGGTGTTTAACTTTGGTTAATGAACCTTGAGTTATTCCTTTCATAAACAATAAAAGTAATTTATGATGGAGATAAATCAAGGCTAGAATTACCTTGCAAACTTTATCTTTAGCCTTGCTTATTCTGAAAGATAAAAAGTTGGGTGAACAGTTTTGAAAAAAAATAATATGTAAATAAATAATAAAATTTAGGCTCCTTGGTATTCAAGCCGGTAGAACCCTTGCTTGTTTTTGCCTTTTGTTTCCTTGTTCAATAAAACAGGTACAAGAATAAGTGTGGGGGAGATCTCTCAAGCAAAACACACACTCATTCGAGATCTCCCACCAACATGTTGCACAAACATCGGACAATCCAACATTCTTCTTCTTCAACGATGGTTTGTGCAACACTACCCTCAACTCCCTACATTCTTGAGTTTAAACAACATAAATTTGATCACTAAAATTAAACTCAATGAACCAACTATGCCTCAATGCAATTTTATAAACCACACTTCATTCAAAATCCCAAAAAGGTGACATGATCCTAACATTTTTGAGATAGAAGCTTGCATAAAGTTTGTTCCATTTACATACACTTATGCTTGTGGGAAAATATTTTGATAGGACAATCATGTTGACTAAGTTGTTGTGAGGTGTGATATAGTTCTGACTTAGAAATCCTACCGTTTCTATTCAAAGTACTTGGAGGATTTGTTTTGATAAAAATGTTATAAAACCATAGTATCACATACTCCTCAATTGGTGAGCAATTCCTACCAAAGCCAAATATGTCATCTTGCAAGTTTCAAGCTTTCTACATACGCTGCTTGTTATTGTGTTGAGTTTGGTCAAGTCTGTTTGACCCTTGTTGAAGAGATTTATCATGCTCCCAAGATCAAGATCACATACACTCCACATACACATGCTGCTCCTACACTGGGAGTACGCAAAAACATGCTTCCATTTAGAACCACTAAAAATCCTGCTCCTACACTGGGAGTAGACAAAAATATCTTAGAAATAAATACTCCATGTTCTAAAAAAAATAGTGATCTCTCTCTCAATATATGGTTTAAGAGACATGTGCTATGCAAAAGTATTGAAAAAATGGGACACATGAAGGTTCCAAGGTATTGAAAAAAATTGGACACACGAAGGTCCAAGTATAAAAGAAAAAAATGATGAGCACATGAAGGCTCATGTAAAAAAAGAGAAATAGCCATGTTCTCGTAATAAAACTTATGAGAGAGATCACTCATCTCAAGGAGTATAATATAGGTTTATCATCATCTTATCCACATGCACTTCTTGATCTAAGAGTATGACACTTCTCTCCTTGGATCTTAGATTTGACTTTACAACATATGCATTACAAGTGTGCTATCTTGTTTATCCCTACCTAAAGCTCCACATAAATCCTTTTAGAAGTAGGAGATAGCAAAAGAAGGCAAAACTTTGCTATGCCTTGGTAAGGATTTATACACCATTGAGTGATTTGAGAGTGCCATTTGAGGAGTATACAGTGAACTATGCTTTTTCTTGAGAAAAACTTTCAAAACTCTAAGTTGCTAAGATGTGAAATTGGGAAGATGACTTTGTTTCAGAGCTGTTCCACCTTTCAACAACCCAAGGAAACATGTTAGCTAACGCCACATATCCCACTTGTGTAAGGAATGTGTTGGAATAACCTTCATGTAATCCATATGTCTTAAAGATGTTATGCTCATGCTTACTTTCATCTCTGAGCTTTGCTCGAGGACGAGCAAAGGGCTAAGTGTGGGGGAGTTTGTTGGCGGTCCTTAACTCCCTTTTCTAACCGCCAACTCTCATATAAAATCAATTCATATGAACACCAAACTTAGAATTAGGTCTTATAACTAACAAGTTCCACAAGTTTTGGTGATTCATCATTTGCCGGAGAGCATTTATGGAAACCACCGAAAATGGGCTCAAAAGCATACATGATACACATCAAAAGCATCACCCAATATGAGCCCAAGAGGAGAAGGCCCAATGCTAGGCAAATCAGGGCCCGCTTAGGTGGATAAAGAGGCCAAATGACAAAGCAAACCATCTTCAAATAAGCCCAAACTTTATGTGTGAGATACCAGTCATTCTAGAAGCCTAACAAAACAAAGAATGGGCCAAGAGGAGCCCCATAGGGTGCAGCCGAACCACTGGTGCGGCTGCACCACTACTAGCTCCTCTCAGGCCCAATTTTCGCGGGGAGACACTGACAAGCCCGGCGCTTCCCCGTTCTTTTCCCTCACATCTCTCCCTACCAACTCCAATAGCTATCTAGGGCCTAAGCCCTTGGAATGAAGCGCAAGTGTGGTGCTCTTCCTCCTTGGTGTGTTGTTCTCAAATGAGGAGAGGGTGGACTCCTTTTATAAGTGGAGAGGAGAGGATCCCATGGAATATGCTTCCTCCCCTCATGGAAGGCACGAAATCGACCTCCAAACCGCCATTTTGGTACGTTGAACCTGGCCAATACCTATGGAACTGCCTTGGGTGTGTCGGTTGCTGGCTCCACGCGAAAATTGGGCCTGAGAGGAGCTAGTAGTGGTGCAGCCGCACCAGTGGTTCGGCTGCACCCTATGGGGCTCCTCTTGGCCCATTCTTTGTTTTGTTAGGCTTCTAGAATGACTGGTATCTCACACATAAAGTTTGGGCTTATTTGAAGATGGTTTGCTTTGTCATTTGGCCTCTTTATCCACCTAAGCGGGCCCTGATTTGCCTAGCATTGGGCCTTCTCCTCTTGGGCTCATATTGGGTGATGCTTTTGATGTGTATCATGTATGCTTTTGAGCCCATTTTCGGTGGTTTCCATAAATGCTCTCCGGCAAATGATGAATCACCAAAACTTGTGGAACTTGTTAGTTATAAGACCTAATTCTAAGTTTGGTGTTCATATGAATTGATTTTATATGAGAGTTGGCGGTTAGAAAAGGGAGTTAAGGACCGCCAACAAACTCCCCCACACTTAGCCCTTTGCTCGTCCTCGAGCAAAGCTCAGAGATGAAAGTAAGCATGAGCATAACATCTTTAAGACATATGGATTACATGAAGGTTATTCCAACACATTCCTTACACAAGTGGGATATGTGGCGTTAGCTAACATGTTTCCTTGGGTTGTTGAAAGGTGGAACAGCTCTGAAACAAAGTCATCTTCCCAATTTCACATCTTAGCAACTTAGAGTTTTGAAAGTTTTTCTCAAGAAAAAGCATAGTTCACTGTATACTCCTCAAATGGCACTCTCAAATCACTCAATGGTGTATAAATCCTTACCAAGGCATAGCAAAGTTTTGCCTTCTTTTGCTATCTCCTACTTCTAAAAGGATTTATGTGGAGCTTTAGGTAGGGATAAACAAGATAGCACACTTGTAATGCATATGTTGTAAAGTCAAATCTAAGATCCAAGGAGAGAAGTGTCATACTCTTAGATCAAGAAGTGCATGTGGATAAGATGATGATAAACCTATATTATACTCCTTGAGATGAGTGATCTCTCTCATAAGTTTTATTACGAGAACATGGCTATTTCTCTTTTTTTACATGAGCCTTCATGTGCTCATCATTTTTTTCTTTTATACTTGGACCTTCGTGTGTCCAATTTTTTTCAATACCTTGGAACCTTCATGTGTCCCATTTTTTCAATACTTTTGCATAGCACATGTCTCTTAAACCATATATTGAGAGAGAGATCACTATTTTTTTTAGAACATGGAGTATTTATTTCTAAGATATTTTTGTCTACTCCCAGTGTAGGAGCAGGATTTTTAGTGGTTCTAAATGGAAGCATGTTTTTGCGTACTCCCAGTGTAGGAGCAGCATGTGTATGTGGAGTGTATGTGATCTTGATCTTGGGAGCATGATAAATCTCTTCAACAAGGGTCAAACAGACTTGACCAAACTCAACACAATAACAAGCAGCGTATGTAGAAAGCTTGAAACTTGCAAGATGACATATTTGGCTTTGGTAGGAATTGCTCACCAATTGAGGAGTATGTGATACTATGGTTTTATAACATTTTTATCAAAACAAATCCTCCAAGTACTTTGAATAGAAACGGTAGGATTTCTAAGTCAGAACTATATCACACCTCACAACAACTTAGTCAACATGATTGTCCTATCAAAATATTTTCCCACAAGCATAAGTGTATGTAAATGGAACAAACTTTATGCAAGCTTCTATCTCAAAAATGTTAGGATCATGTCACCTTTTTGGGATTTTGAATGAAGTGTGGTTTATAAAATTGCATTGAGGCATAGTTGGTTCATTGAGTTTAATTTTAGTGATCAAATTTATGTTTGTTTAAACTCAAGAATGTAGGGAGTTGAGGGTAGTGTTGCACAAACCATCGTTGAAGAAGAAGAATGTTGGATTGTCCGATGTTTGTGCAACATGTTGGTGGGAGATCTCGAATGAGTGTGTGTTTTGCTTGAGAGATCTCCCCCACACTTATTCTTGTACCTGTTTTATTGAACAAGGAAACAAAAGGCAAAAACAAGCAAGGGTTCTACCGGCTTGAATACCAAGGAGCCTAAATTTTATTATTTATTTACATATTATTTTTTTTCAAAACTGTTCACCCAACTTTTTATCTTTCAGAATAAGCAAGGCTAAAGATAAAGTTTGCAAGGTAATTCTAGCCTTGATTTATCTCCATCATAAATTACTTTTATTGTTTATGAAAGGAATAACTCAAGGTTCATTAACCAAAGTTAAACACCATGTCTAATTATGATTAAAGAAGGCCATTTTAACATAAGCACCATGCTTAATTTAAAAAGACCTACGGATGTACCACATGTGCCCATGTAAATAAACCCAAACCTGGAGCATATGACATAAACAAGGGAAGCATGAATTTGTATGATCAAGTTATATCCATATGGAGACAAACATGAGTTTAAATGGGTTGGTGAACATTACCTTTGCATACCTGAGTGTTCTTACCGGCAGCGTACGTGGATAAAAGTGTTGAAACTGTTGCAGCGATAGCTTGATTGTACATGGTCCAACTCAGGCGGGTACCAAGGCTAGGCCACACACACGGCTGGTGTATATGGACCATGGGCCTTAGTGGTAGCAAAGGTCTAAAGGAGGAGAATCCGCCTTCTCTTCTTCTTTCTTATGTATACCAAAAAAAATTTCTCTTTTTTTCTTTTTTTTCTTCTTTTTTTAACTCCGTTTTTATCATCATTTTTTTTGCAAAATTTTTTCTTATATATATATATATATCAAGGTAGAGCTAACATCATCATCTCTCTCTTTTTTAGCAGTAAGTCTTTGGTGTGTATGGAACTTGGGACTCTCACCATCCTCCCCCACACTTGGACTTTTGTGTGAAAGTCAAGTGTGCAGGGTCGAGGCCTCCTTTTGAGTGTGTTCCATCACCAAAGGGTATCACGGTGTTTAGTTGATGCAGCTCTCATGTTTTCTAGCATCGTATGCCCCTTGTTCTTCTTAGTCTCAACCTGAAATGGTTAGTGACAAGAATACCCGAAGGTGCTTACTAACTTGATAGCATGTTTTTGCTTTTATTGACAAGTTTTTTTGTCATTATTATTATTATTATATATTATTTTTTTATGATAGTCCGGGGTATCTCCCGGCAGTGCTTAGTTTATGGTCATAAGCTTGATTGTCGGAATTTCGTCATGCAGCTATCAATGGTGGTGAAGTTCCCAGCTTCACCACCAAACATTTAGCATTGTCATTCAAGCTGCAAGGTTAGTGCCACAATGCAACTACGGGATTTACAATATTTATGATAGACAAAGGCATCCACAATCATTCTCCTAAAAAATATTAAACGAGGATCAGGAGATGGTTGGAATCCTCGTAGGAGCACGTGACACCAAGCAGGATGTCCATGGCACAGACGTTTTCTTTCTCGAAAGATACATCATGTATGATCAACGCTGAATCTCGACCATCATCGAGAACAACATTTGGATGGCCAGAGGGACATGGCTTGGGTTCGAGTGAGGGTGATGTTGGACGTTCCATTTCACAAGGATGAGAGCTGCATCAACTAAACACCGTGATACCCTTTGGTGATGGAACACACTCAAAAGGAGGCCTCGACCCTGCACACTTGACTTTCACACAAAAGTCCAAGTGTGGGGGAGGATGGTGAGAGTCCCAAGTTCCATACACACCAAAGACTTACTGCTAAAAAAGAGAGAGATGATGATGTTAGCTCTACCTTGATATATATATATATATAAGAAAAAATTTTGCAAAAAAAATGATGATAAAAACGGAGTTAAAAAAAGAAGAAAAAAAAGAAAAAAAGAGAAATTTTTTTTGGTATACATAAGAAAGAAGAAGAGAAGGCGGATTCTCCTCCTTTAGACCTTTGCTACCACTAAGGCCCATGGTCCATATACACCAGCCGTGTGTGTGGCCTAGCCTTGGTACCCGCCTGAGTTGGACCATGTACAATCAAGCTATCGCTGCAACAGTTTCAACACTTTTATCCACGTACGCTGCCGGTAAGAACACTCAGGTATGCAAAGGTAATGTTCACCAACCCATTTAAACTCATGTTTGTCTCCATATGGATATAACTTGATCATACAAATTCATGCTTCCCTTGTTTATGTCATATGCTCCAGGTTTGGGTTTATTTACATGGGCACATGTGGTACATCCGTAGGTCTTTTTAAATTAAGCATGGTGCTTATGTTAAAATGGCCTTCTTTAATCATAATTAGACATGGTGTTTAACTTTGGTTAATGAACCTTGAGTTATTCCTTTCATAAACAATAAAAGTAATTTATGATGGAGATAAATCAAGGCTAGAATTACCTTGCAAACTTTATCTTTAGCCTTGCTTATTCTGAAAGATAAAAAGTTGGGTGAACAGTTTTGAAAAAAAATAATATGTAAATAAATAATAAAATTTAGGCTCCTTGGTATTCAAGCCGGTAGAACCCTTGCTTGTTTTTGCCTTTTGTTTCCTTGTTCAATAAAACAGGTACAAGAATAAGTGTGGGGGAGATCTCTCAAGCAAAACACACACTCATTCGAGATCTCCCACCAACATGTTGCACAAACATCGGACAATCCAACATTCTTCTTCTTCAACGATGGTTTGTGCAACACTACCCTCAACTCCCTACATTCTTGAGTTTAAACAAACATAAATTTGATCACTAAAATTAAACTCAATGAACCAACTATGCCTCAATGCAATTTTATAAACCACACTTCATTCAAAATCCCAAAAAGGTGACATGATCCTAACATTTTTGAGATAGAAGCTTGCATAAAGTTTGTTCCATTTACATACACTTATGCTTGTGGGAAAATATTTTGATAGGACAATCATGTTGACTAAGTTGTTGTGAGGTGTGATATAGTTCTGACTTAGAAATCCTACCGTTTCTATTCAAAGTACTTGGAGGATTTGTTTTGATAAAAATGTTATAAAACCATAGTATCACATACTCCTCAATTGGTGAGCAATTCCTACCAAAGCCAAATATGTCATCTTGCAAGTTTCAAGCTTTCTACATACGCTGCTTGTTATTGTGTTGAGTTTGGTCAAGTCTGTTTGACCCTTGTTGAAGAGATTTATCATGCTCCCAAGATCAAGATCACATACACTCCACATACACATGCTGCTCCTACACTGGGAGTACGCAAAAACATGCTTCCATTTAGAACCACTAAAAATCCTGCTCCTACACTGGGAGTAGACAAAAATATCTTAGAAATAAATACTCCATGTTCTAAAAAAAATAGTGATCTCTCTCTCAATATATGGTTTAAGAGACATGTGCTATGCAAAAGTATTGAAAAAATGGGACACATGAAGGTTCCAAGGTATTGAAAAAAATTGGACACACGAAGGTCCAAGTATAAAAGAAAAAAATGATGAGCACATGAAGGCTCATGTAAAAAAAGAGAAATAGCCATGTTCTCGTAATAAAACTTATGAGAGAGATCACTCATCTCAAGGAGTATAATATAGGTTTATCATCATCTTATCCACATGCACTTCTTGATCTAAGAGTATGACACTTCTCTCCTTGGATCTTAGATTTGACTTTACAACATATGCATTACAAGTGTGCTATCTTGTTTATCCCTACCTAAAGCTCCACATAAATCCTTTTAGAAGTAGGAGATAGCAAAAGAAGGCAAAACTTTGCTATGCCTTGGTAAGGATTTATACACCATTGAGTGATTTGAGAGTGCCATTTGAGGAGTATACAGTGAACTATGCTTTTTCTTGAGAAAAACTTTCAAAACTCTAAGTTGCTAAGATGTGAAATTGGGAAGATGACTTTGTTTCAGAGCTGTTCCACCTTTCAACAACCCAAGGAAACATGTTAGCTAACGCCACATATCCCACTTGTGTAAGGAATGTGTTGGAATAACCTTCATGTAATCCATATGTCTTAAAGATGTTATGCTCATGCTTACTTTCATCTCTGAGCTTTGCTCGAGGACGAGCAAAGGGCTAAGTGTGGGGGAGTTTGTTGGCGGTCCTTAACTCCCTTTTCTAACCGCCAACTCTCATATAAAATCAATTCATATGAACACCAAACTTAGAATTAGGTCTTATAACTAACAAGTTCCACAAGTTTTGGTGATTCATCATTTGCCGGAGAGCATTTATGGAAACCACCGAAAATGGGCTCAAAAGCATACATGATACACATCAAAAGCATCACCCAATATGAGCCCAAGAGGAGAAGGCCCAATGCTAGGCAAATCAGGGCCCGCTTAGGTGGATAAAGAGGCCAAATGACAAAGCAAACCATCTTCAAATAAGCCCAAACTTTATGTGTGAGATACCAGTCATTCTAGAAGCCTAACAAAACAAAGAATGGGCCAAGAGGAGCCCCATAGGGTGCAGCCGAACCACTGGTGCGGCTGCACCACTACTAGCTCCTCTCAGGCCCAATTTTCGCGTGGAGACACTGACAAGCCCGGCGCTTCCCCGTTCTTTTCCCTCACATCTCTCCCTACCAACTCCAATAGCTATCTAGGGCCTAAGCCTTGGAATGAAGCGCAAGTGTGGTGCTCTTCCTCCTTGGTGTGTTGTTCT
>JAHUYU010000247.1:0-24214 GCA_030439765.1 Tripidium arundinaceum
TGATCTTGTATTAAGCACTAGCAATAGCTACCCAAATGCACAGCCCATAGGTGACAAGGAAACAAGATATCAATAACTAAGTTATAATCTCTATGGTTGTCAAGGAGGACACATGCATATGTATGATAATTTCAGTGAATAGGACAACAAGGATGGTCCCATGCTATACTTGCCTTGATCAAAGCTTTCTTGTTGATACTGCTGGTCCAGCTCAAAGTAATACTGTAACACCCCAGAATCCACAAACACCCTGAGATGCTACTAAACCCCACAAACTATAGATACACAAGACAAATAAATAATTTGGCAGCATCTTCTTTGTATATTTAAGCAACACGGAAGCAAGGTAAATAAATAAGTAAAGCACCAAACTGCATCAATAAACATCCCAACACAAATAGGGGAGATTCCAACATGAAATGTTTAGCAACCACACTTCGAATAACCACTCCTAAGTTTAATGAACAAACTGAAGTGTTATTTATTAAATGATAAAATTCCTCAATGAGGATGTGTGGAACGTGCAGCTAATTCCCCTTCCCTTCCAAGCAAGCACCAAGTACCTGGATTGAGTAAAGCAAGGGTGAGATGAAACATCTCAGCAAGTAAACTTGTTTTGACAAGCTATTTAAATCACAAGTTGAATTAAGCAACAATTTAACATGGAGTTCCACTTATAGAATAAACAAAATGACATCATTAAAATGAGAGACTTCCACTTCTGAACATAACCAGATGATAGAGCTTCATCAACTGAATAATATATCACTTCAATATACTTCACGAATGCATATGAATGCAATGCAAATGTCTCCTGCCTGCACACCCAACAAGGTGTGGAGCTGCATCCCAAGATGCTGTACCGGTACGGTCGTGACCATAGGTCAACGACATAACTTCCAATGCAAATGTATGATACAATGCACTTGACATGCTGCAATAAAGTTAAGATACACCAACAATGGTATTTAAACTCCTTCTTCTGGGTTATAGACTAACCACATATAACAATATGAATTAAAATCATCACCATAAGTAAACAAATAGAGACCACAATTAAACAAGACTAAATGATAAAGTTCACAAGGTCTGATTACTAGTGAGATGATACTTTCATAAATATTAGAATGTAGGTGATGAAAATAACAAGCCAAAACGGTAGCAAACCACCGCTACATTCACTTGCCTCTTTACCGAAGGAGATCAAAAGCACTAGCGACGTTCCGAAGTGCTACCACCTGATCAAAAGCAATACTTAGTACAAGGAAAAACTTCCAAGCAATTACAACAGCAAAAACGCACTAAAGCGCCCCATACCCGTCACTTAAGCGTTTACCGTTAGCGATACCGTTCAAGACAGCAGCATTAGCTCTTCCCTTTTTCATAGACGATGACTCACATATTCAAAAATTCTCAAATTTCATCAGAACAAGTAAAACTTCATTATCTACAACCTTTGTATTATAAGGTTTTGCATCAAAGGCTTCTAAGATAGAGTAATTAATTATGGAAGCTAACTGAATATTTCTGGCGTCCAACTCTGAACCCCAAATTTCCAAAATTCATAACTGGAGATATACTAATCAAAAAAATATAAATGTTACCAATATGGAAATCTTGGAAGGAACTCTACAACTTTTGTTCATATCAAAATATCTAATTAAATTATTAGAATGGTCAAAAACTGGTTAGATCTGAAACTGTCCAGATTTTCGTCCACCAAAAACAGTCAACTTCTAAACGTGATATCTCCCAGAATACGAGGGCTATGACAGTGTTCTAGATGTCCAAAGAAAGGTATTGAAGTCCCCTACAACTTTGTCAACAGGTTCAAAATTTATTGAGGCCTCTAAAACGTCCAAAACTGACGAAGAACAGAGACTGCTCAATCTGACGGGAATTTCAGAACATAGACGAAATTGATTTTGGGGATTACCCTACTAAGCCCATCCAAACTCAGCGATGTAACATTTCGATCTACTCCAAACATGGTAAAACCCTCACGAATAGCAAGAGGAACGAGAGATCGATTCTTAACCAAGATGAGACAAACCCTAACCGTTTTCGTGGAAGGAAGAACGGCGGCGGCGGTGGCGGCAACGACGACGGCGGCGGCGGCGGCGACGACGACAGCGGTGGCGGCGGCGGTGGAATCCTTGATCCTTCCCTCCTCTTCCATCCTCTTCCCTTCTCTTCCCTCCTTTCCTTTCTCTCTTTGGGGAACAATGGTTCGTGGAAAAAATGGCCTGAGTCGAACAAGGAAAACTGACTCGAGCATGGGAGGGTGCGGTACTGTAGCGCTGCTACAGTATCCTGTTTTTTTTATTTTTTTATTACTTCATCTACTTTGGTGTCACAAATACTCCTGATCGTCAAGAAACTACTCATCGTCTAAACTCGATCACCAAGCATCAACACACAATCATCCGAGCAATCATACACGAAGCAAACAGAGAGACATAGTTAGAACAGTACACCAACAGTAGCAAAACAGTATAAAAGGTTTGTAAAACTCTTCTACACGTTACTACGATCACCCAGAATTTTAAAGTTTTGGAATTATCAAAAAATTGATTTAATTGCCCTAGTTTTGAGCCTAAATAATATAGAAAATATTTTAAATGGGTTGAAAATTAAAATATTAGGTTGGGTATTTGATGATGCATTCATGCTGTTGTATTTGATTTATTGTGTGGTGTGGTTTTGTTTCTTTTGTTTTGGATTCAAAATCCATTCTAAAAAGAGTTCTGAAAAATATTTAAAAAAAAAAGAGAATGATAACACACCCTCCCTCACTTTCGGCCTAGTGGCACTGGAAGCCCACGCCGGCCTACTCCCTCTTGCCCCGCATCGCGCGAGTGGGCCGGCCCATCGGCGGAGAGCGCAGCGCCCTCCTGCGCGGCTGGTGCTCTCACTGTCGACGTGGTCCCACATGTCGGTGATGCTTTCTTCCCTTTCCTTGCACACGGGTGCGAGCCGGAGACGAACTCCGCACCGCCCGATCCAATCCCGAGCATCTTGGGATTTCATCCCAAACCAACATGCCGTGGGTCTATTTAAGTAGACCGCACGTGATCCCTCTCCTTTTGCACACGAATTAGGGCATTGCACGCCCTAGCTCTCGGTTGCGAACACAACAAACCCTAGGACGCCGCCGTTGGGTTCAATTCAACGAACTCGACCGCTCTTTGATCCCTTGGGTAAGTCGCCGTGCTCTGTAACGTTCTCGTGCAGCTCGAGTGCCTCTCTTTTGTTTCGTTTTTGCATTTGTTCGCTTACAGCACCTCGCCGCTTTGATCAGGAAGTCCGCCGTCCGCTAATTCGAGCCCTACGCCGTCTTCGACTCGCTATAGCCTCCATCTTCATCTGGGGTGAGTTCGCCGTGTTCTAATCTTGCTTCTCGTGAAGATCCCGTGTCATTTGGTGCTCGAAATCGCTAGAACCGTGAATTCCGGCAATGGCGTGCTCGCCACGCGGCCGAGCGCCGCCGTACTATCTTTCCCCGCCGGCGAAAGCGCCGCCCGGACCCCTCCCGATCTAATCCTGACCCTCCATCTCCAGATGGATGACCGGAGAAGGCCGATACCTTTTCGGCCTGCAGTTTTGTTAAAGAGCCCCTGGGTTTTCCCGAAATAAAACCCGCCGTCCTAAAATGTCTTCGGAAAATACGCTTTCTCCTTTGGAAAACGTAATTTTGACCGGGTTTAATAAAAATACGTTTTCTAGATTTCAACGTGAAGTTTTAAAACTTCCAATGCTCGTATCTCTCTCATTTTAACTCCGATTTGATCCATTCAAGTTGCGTTAGGTTCGTATTCGCGAGCTCTACGCATTAGTGCTACTGATCAGTAGGTTTGTAGCATTTAAATTTCGAGTTTATATTAAAGTACTTATTTATCTATAGGAAATCTTAGAAAATTCATAACTATCACGTTTTAAATCTGAATTTTGTGATCTTTACGTCTGTGTGATCGTAGTAACGTGTAGAAGAGTTTTACAAACCTTTTATACTGTTTTGCTACTGTTGGTGTACTGTTCTAACTATGTCTCTCTGTTTGCTTCGTGTATGATTGCTCGGATGATTGTGTGTTGATGCTTGGTGATCGAGTTTAGACGATGAGTAGTTTCTTGACGATCAGGAGTATTTGTGACACCAAAGTAGATGAAGTAATAAAAAAATAAAAAAAACAGGATACTGTAGCAGCGCTACAGTACCGCACCCTCCCATGCTCGAGTCAGTTTTCCTTGTTCGACTCAGGCCATTTTTTCCACGAACCATTGTTCCCCAAAGAGAGAAAGGAAAGGAGGGAAGAGAAGGGAAGAGGATGGAAGAGGAGGGAAGGATCAAGGATTCCACCGCCGCCGCCACCGCTGTCGTCGTCGCCGCCGCCGCCGCCGTCGTCGTTGCCGCCACCGCCGCCGCCGTTCTTCCTTCCACGAAAACGGTTAGGGTTTGTCTCATCTTGGTTAAGAATCGATCTCTCGTTCCTCTTGCTATTCGTGAGGGTTTTACCATGTTTGGAGTAGATCGAAATGTTACATCGCTGAGTTTGGATGGGCTTAGTAGGGTAATCCCCAAAATCAATTTCGTCTATGTTCTGAAATTCCCGTCAGATTGAGCAGTCTCTGTTCTTCGTCAGTTTTGGACGTTTTAGAGGCCTCAATAAATTTTGAACCTGTTGACAAAGTTGTAGGGGACTTCAATACCTTTCTTTGGACATCTAGAACACTGTCATAGCCCTCGTATTCTGGGAGATATCACGTTTAGAAGTTGACTGTTTTTGGTGGACGAAAATCTGGACAGTTTCAGATCTAACCAGTTTTTGACCATTCTAATAATTTAATTAGATATTTTGATATGAACAAAAGTTGTAGAGTTCCTTCCAAGATTTCCATATTGGTAACATTTATATTTTTTTGATTAGTATATCTCCAGTTATGAATTTTGGAAATTTGGGGTTCAGAGTTGGACGCCAGAAATATTCAGTTAGCTTCCATAATTAATTACTCTATCTTAGAAGCCTTTGATGCAAAACCTTATAATACAAAGGTTGTAGATAATGAAGTTTTACTTGTTCTGATGAAATTTGAGAATTTTTGAATATGTGAGTCATCGTCTATGAAAAAGGGAAGAGCTAATGCTGCTGTCTTGAACGGTATCGCTAACGGTAAACGCTTAAGTGACGGGTATGGGGCGCTTTAGTGCGTTTTTGCTGTTGTAATTGCTTGGAAGTTTTTCCTTGTACTAAGTATTGCTTTTGATCAGGTGGTAGCACTTCGGAACGTCGCTAGTGCTTTTGATCTCCTTCGGTAAAGAGGCAAGTGAATGTAGCGGTGGTTTGCTACCGTTTTGGCTTGTTATTTTCATCACCTACATTCTAATATTTATGAAAGTATCATCTCACTAGTAATCAGACCTTGTGAACTTTATCATTTAGTCTTGTTTAATTGTGGTCTCTATTTGTTTACTTATGGTGATGATTTTAATTCATATTGTTATATGTGGTTAGTCTATAACCCAGAAGAAGGAGTTTAAATACCATTGTTGGTGTATCTTAACTTTATTGCAGCATGTCAAGTGCATTGTATCATACATTTGCATTGGAAGTTATGTCGTTGACCTATGGTCACGACCGTACCGGTACAGCATCTTGGGATGCAGCTCCACACCTTGTTGGGTGTGCAGGCAGGAGACATTTGCATTGCATTCATATGCATTCGTGAAGTATATTGAAGTGATATATTATTCAGTTGATGAAGCTCTATCATCTGGTTATGTTCAGAAGTGGAAGTCTCTCATTTTAATGATGTCATTTTGTTTATTCTATAAGTGGAACTCCATGTTAAATTGTTGCTTAATTCAACTTGTGATTTAAATAGCTTGTCAAAACAAGTTTACTTGCTGAGATGTTTCATCTCACCCTTGCTTTACTCAATCCAGGTACTTGGTGCTTGCTTGGAAGGGAAGGGGAATTAGCTGCACGTTCCACACATCCTCATTGAGGAATTTTATCATTTAATAAATAACACTTCAGTTTGTTCATTAAACTTAGGAGTGGTTATTCGAAGTGTGGTTGCTAAACATTTCATGTTGGAATCTCCCCTATTTGTGTTGGGATGTTTATTGATGCAGTTTGGTGCTTTACTTATTTATTTACCTTGCTTCCGTGTTGCTTAAATATACAAAGAAGATGCTGCCAAATTATTTATTTGTCTTGTGTATCTATAGTTTGTGGGGTTTAGTAGCATCTCAGGGTGTTTGTGGATTCTGGGGTGTTACAGTATTACTTTGAGCTGGACCAGCAGTATCAACAAGAAAGCTTTGATCAAGGCAAGTATAGCATGGGACCATCCTTGTTGTCCTATTCACTGAAATTATCATACATATGCATGTGTCCTCCTTGACAACCATAGAGATTATAACTTAGTTATTGATATCTTGTTTCCTTGTCACCTATGGGCTGTGCATTTGGGTAGCTATTGCTAGTGCTTAATTATGAACAATGATCTTGTAATTGGACTAATGAATTATGCAATCAACCTCTAATGATGATTTTACTACTGTTGAAAGGGGACTAGAGCACTGTGTTGTTTGTTGTTGCTCTAGTTACTCTCCGTAAGGACCTACCTGTAAGTAATAACCGGGATTGACAGTACAGCTGTGAGGGCTATATGGCTCTGGCTTTAGTTGTTCAAGAGACCTTTTCTAGCTTGTCAGTGGTTACCTTAAATGGCGTAAGAATGGCTTGACACGTTGGGTGTAGGATAGCCTCTAGTCTATGAGTATAGCCGAGAAGTATTGTGCCATTTGAAAAGGGGGGTTCCTACATCTGCCTGCCGAGTGAATCTAATGGCCCTGACTTGTTAGACGAACTTTTGAATGGCTTTATATGATCTTCGGTGTTTTGGGACTAGCTATCCCGTGCATTTGGAAATCATGACTCACAGTGAAAGTGTACACCTCTGCGCAGAGTTTAATAAACTGGTATACTAGCCGTGCTCACGGACACGAGCGGCCTTGGGTATTCTTACAGAATAGTTGATCATCATTATTATATTATGTTTAAAATACTATTGTTATTTGCTCTTGTTAATGCTATTCATTACCTTATTACAAAGATCCAAATCACACCATTTCATAATAACAATTCATCACGCACACCATCGTTCACACCACATGATTAAGATTCGACACTACTAAACTCAACTTACTCGTACTAATATCATTTTTATTACATAAGGACTTCTTAATCTTAATTGAGCTTCTCATAAATCTTGTGACGGCCTAGCTCAGCTCTTAGGTCGTCGATCTCCTTATAAGCTTGTTCCTTAAGTTCTTTTTCCTTCAGCAGCTCATCCTTCAAATCCACTTCATGAAGAGCCAACTCACGAACTAGTTCCACCGTAGCTTGTAGAGTCAAGGATGAATCATCAGCAAGCGGTACAGTCCAAACGCCCTTGTCATGCAGAAAACAAGGAAAGTGCCTGAGCGCACCCTTCATTGTCTTGTCAGAGCGAAGACCATGGTAGAAGACAAACGCATTGTAGGTGACATCTTCCATGCTTGTTTCTACAGTTGCCCGGCTTACTCGGGTGACGAACTTTGATTCCACCTTAGGCACTCTGGTAGTAAGATCTATTGTCTTAACCCATAACTCAGTTTCCCAGTGAGAATTCATCAGAGGATGAATATACTCCTTGCAGCGATACTCCAGCGTGGCTTCCCAATCGTGGTAGTAGGTATCCAACGTTCTTGTCAGCAGGTCATGAGCATCTGCTTTGGGAAACATGATGTGAAGCTTCGTGGTCCATCCCATGGCTGGATTCTCCATTGAAGTGTCTCCCACTCTTGATTCCGCATCCGACAATTCTTGATCACCATCTTCATGGAGCTCGTTGGGTTTAAAGTGGGCAATATACTGGGCAGCGGTCATGCGGGGATGAGGAGACATCTACAAGACGTAGATATAGATTAGATGGAATCAATATATTTTCACAATAGAATAAGACAAAAGAAGCATAAAAATTTAGCAATTAACAAGGTGGAAGCAGTAAGCATGAAATAAGTGAAGCAAGGATGCTAATAACGACCATTCTAACTAGGCTTGCCTCCTACAGTCAACACGGTTCTGATACCAATTTGTCACACCCATTTTTAAGGACAAAAATAAGGTGTATAAAAGACTCATGTGCGCCCCAGGAAGCAGTCACACACATAAGCTGACAAATTACATAGTATCATCACAGTGCTTATTACATAGCGAATGAATACTTATCACAAAGTCTCAGACTTAAAAGAGTAACTACTAAAAATAAATCTCCGGTGGAAGCTCCAAACACAGGGACGTAGTTGACTGGTTGACACCAAGACTAGTACTCATTGCGATAATCATCTTCATAATCATCATCTGTGGTGGTGGGAAAAAGCAAGGGTGAGTCCATGTCGAACTCAACAAATATAACACGGGGTTCATGTGGCACAAAAGGCTAGACACTGTTTTACTGCATTTAGCTTTAATTCTTCATTTACTTAGCAATTGAGTAGCATCCAAATAATCCAAAACCCATTAATGAACCAATGATCATTTGTAATAAGGTAATGAATAGCATTAACAAGAGCAAATAACAATAGTATTTAAACATAATATAATAATGATGATCAACTATTCTGTAAGAATACCCAAGGCCGCTCGTGTCCGTGAGCACGGCTAGTATACCAGTTTATTAAACTCTGCGCAGAGGTGTACACTTTCACTGTGAGTCATGATTTCCAAATGCACGGGATAGCTAGTCCCAAAACACCGAAGATCATATAAAGCCATTCAAAAGTTCGTCTAACAAGTCAGGGCCATTAGATTCACTCGGCAGGCAGATGTAGGAACCCCCCTTTTCAAATGGCACAATACTTCTCGGCTATACTCATAGACTAGAGGCTATCCTACACCCAACGTGTCAAGCCATTCTTACGCCATTTAAGGTAACCACTGACAAGCTAGAAAAGGTCTCTTGAACAACTAAAGCCAGAGCCATATAGCCCTCACAGCTGTACTGTCAATCCCGGTTATTACTTACAGGTAGGTCCTTACGGAGAGTAACTAGAGCAACAACAAACAACACAGTGCTCTAGTCCCCTTTCAACAGTAGTAAAATCATCATTAGAGGTTGATTGCATAATTCATTAGTCCAATTACAAGATCATTGTTCATAATTAAGCACTAGCAATAGCTACCCAAATGCACAGCCCATAGGTGACAAGGAAACAAGATATCAATAACTAAGTTATAATCTCTATGGTTGTCAAGGAGGACACATGCATATGTATGATAATTTCAGTGAATAGGACAACAAGGATGGTCCCATGCTATACTTGCCTTGATCAAAGCTTTCTTGTTGATACTGCTGGTCCAGCTCAAAGTAATACTGTAACACCCCAGAATCCACAAACACCCTGAGATGCTACTAAACCCCACAAACTATAGATACACAAGACAAATAAATAATTTGGCAGCATCTTCTTTGTATATTTAAGCAACACGGAAGCAAGGTAAATAAATAAGTAAAGCACCAAACTGCATCAATAAACATCCCAACACAAATAGGGGAGATTCCAACATGAAATGTTTAGCAACCACACTTCGAATAACCACTCCTAAGTTTAATGAACAAACTGAAGTGTTATTTATTAAATGATAAAATTCCTCAATGAGGATGTGTGGAACGTGCAGCTAATTCCCCTTCCCTTCCAAGCAAGCACCAAGTACCTGGATTGAGTAAAGCAAGGGTGAGATGAAACATCTCAGCAAGTAAACTTGTTTTGACAAGCTATTTAAATCACAAGTTGAATTAAGCAACAATTTAACATGGAGTTCCACTTATAGAATAAACAAAATGACATCATTAAAATGAGAGACTTCCACTTCTGAACATAACCAGATGATAGAGCTTCATCAACTGAATAATATATCACTTCAATATACTTCACGAATGCATATGAATGCAATGCAAATGTCTCCTGCCTGCACACCCAACAAGGTGTGGAGCTGCATCCCAAGATGCTGTACCGGTACGGTCGTGACCATAGGTCAACGACATAACTTCCAATGCAAATGTATGATACAATGCACTTGACATGCTGCAATAAAGTTAAGATACACCAACAATGGTATTTAAACTCCTTCTTCTGGGTTATAGACTAACCACATATAACAATATGAATTAAAATCATCACCATAAGTAAACAAATAGAGACCACAATTAAACAAGACTAAATGATAAAGTTCACAAGGTCTGATTACTAGTGAGATGATACTTTCATAAATATTAGAATGTAGGTGATGAAAATAACAAGCCAAAACGGTAGCAAACCACCGCTACATTCACTTGCCTCTTTACCGAAGGAGATCAAAAGCACTAGCGACGTTCCGAAGTGCTACCACCTGATCAAAAGCAATACTTAGTACAAGGAAAAACTTCCAAGCAATTACAACAGCAAAAACGCACTAAAGCGCCCCATACCCGTCACTTAAGCGTTTACCGTTAGCGATACCGTTCAAGACAGCAGCATTAGCTCTTCCCTTTTTCATAGACGATGACTCACATATTCAAAAATTCTCAAATTTCATCAGAACAAGTAAAACTTCATTATCTACAACCTTTGTATTATAAGGTTTTGCATCAAAGGCTTCTAAGATAGAGTAATTAATTATGGAAGCTAACTGAATATTTCTGGCGTCCAACTCTGAACCCCAAATTTCCAAAATTCATAACTGGAGATATACTAATCAAAAAAATATAAATGTTACCAATATGGAAATCTTGGAAGGAACTCTACAACTTTTGTTCATATCAAAATATCTAATTAAATTATTAGAATGGTCAAAAACTGGTTAGATCTGAAACTGTCCAGATTTTCGTCCACCAAAAACAGTCAACTTCTAAACGTGATATCTCCCAGAATACGAGGGCTATGACAGTGTTCTAGATGTCCAAAGAAAGGTATTGAAGTCCCCTACAACTTTGTCAACAGGTTCAAAATTTATTGAGGCCTCTAAAACGTCCAAAACTGACGAAGAACAGAGACTGCTCAATCTGACGGGAATTTCAGAACATAGACGAAATTGATTTTGGGGATTACCCTACTAAGCCCATCCAAACTCAGCGATGTAACATTTCGATCTACTCCAAACATGGTAAAACCCTCACGAATAGCAAGAGGAACGAGAGATCGATTCTTAACCAAGATGAGACAAACCCTAACCGTTTTCGTGGAAGGAAGAACGGCGGCGGCGGTGGCGGCAACGACGACGGCGGCGGCGGCGGCGACGACGACAGCGGTGGCGGCGGCGGTGGAATCCTTGATCCTTCCCTCCTCTTCCATCCTCTTCCCTTCTCTTCCCTCCTTTCCTTTCTCTCTTTGGGGAACAATGGTTCGTGGAAAAAATGGCCTGAGTCGAACAAGGAAAACTGACTCGAGCATGGGAGGGTGCGGTACTGTAGCGCTGCTACAGTATCCTGTTTTTTTTATTTTTTTATTACTTCATCTACTTTGGTGTCACAAATACTCCTGATCGTCAAGAAACTACTCATCGTCTAAACTCGATCACCAAGCATCAACACACAATCATCCGAGCAATCATACACGAAGCAAACAGAGAGACATAGTTAGAACAGTACACCAACAGTAGCAAAACAGTATAAAAGGTTTGTAAAACTCTTCTACACGTTACTACGATCACACAGACGTAAAGATCACAAAATTCAGATTTAAAACGTGATAGTTATGAATTTTCTAAGATTTCCTATAGATAAATAAGTACTTTAATATAAACTCGAAATTTAAATGCTACAAACCTACTGATCAGTAGCACTAATGCGTAGAGCTCGCGAATACGAACCTAACGCAACTTGAATGGATCAAATCGGAGTTAAAATGAGAGAGATACGAGCATTGGAAGTTTTAAAACTTCACGTTGAAATCTAGAAAACGTATTTTTATTAAACCCGGTCAAAATTACGTTTTCCAAAGGAGAAAGCGTATTTTCCGAAGACATTTTAGGACGGCGGGTTTTATTTCGGGAAAACCCAGGGGCTCTTTAACAAAACTGCAGGCCGAAAAGGTATCGGCCTTCTCCGGTCATCCATCTGGAGATGGAGGGTCAGGATTAGATCGGGAGGGGTCCGGGCGGCGCTTTCGCCGGCGGGGAAAGATAGTACGGCGGCGCTCGGCCGCGTGGCGAGCACGCCATTGCCGGAATTCACGGTTCTAGCGATTTCGAGCACCAAATGACACGGGATCTTCACGAGAAGCAAGATTAGAACACGGCGAACTCACCCCAGATGAAGATGGAGGCTATAGCGAGTCGAAGACGGCGTAGGGCTCGAATTAGCGGACGGCGGACTTCCTGATCAAAGCGGCGAGGTGCTGTAAGCGAACAAATGCAAAAACGAAACAAAAGAGAGGCACTCGAGCTGCACGAGAACGTTACAGAGCACGGCGACTTACCCAAGGGATCAAAGAGCGGTCGAGTTCGTTGAATTGAACCCAACGGCGGCGTCCTAGGGTTTGTTGTGTTCGCAACCGAGAGCTAGGGCGTGCAATGCCCTAATTCGTGTGCAAAAGGAGAGGGATCACGTGCGGTCTACTTAAATAGACCCACGGCATGTTGGTTTGGGATGAAATCCCAAGATGCTCGGGATTGGATCGGGCGGTGCGGAGTTCGTCTCCGGCTCGCACCCGTGTGCAAGGAAAGGGAAGAAAGCATCACCGACATGTGGGACCACGTCGACAGTGAGAGCACCAGCCGCGCAGGAGGGCGCTGCGCTCTCCGCCGATGGGCCGGCCCACTCGCGCGATGCGGGGCAAGAGGGAGTAGGCCGGCGTGGGCTTCCAGTGCCACTAGGCCGAAAGTGAGGGAGGGTGTGTTATCATTCTCTTTTTTTTTTAAATATTTTTCAGAACTCTTTTTAGAATGGATTTTGAATCCAAAACAAAAGAAACAAAACCACACCACACAATAAATCAAATACAACAGCATGAATGCATCATCAAATACCCAACCTAATATTTTAATTTTCAACCCATTTAAAATATTTTCTATATTATTTAGGCTCAAAACTAGGGCAATTAAATCAATTTTTTGATAATTCCAAAACTTTAAAATTCTGGGTGTTACAGTCATATGCATGGAGGTCATGTCCTCATCATCCTCCCCTTCTTGACGAAAAGCCACCCTCGGCGTCGATTGTGCTTGAAGTCGATCCTGCACAACATGAAGACAAATGGGTTTGCCAAAATAATGGGAATGGACAATGTTGTGAGAAAGAATGTGACCACATGTCCAGATTTGTAGCATGTCTTCGCCTACAAACATATAGTCTCCTCGATTGAAATGCACACGATCTTTGTCAATACTATCCTACAAAAGAGTACTAGCAAGAAACATATGCTCCCCTTCTTTGGATTTAACTTGTGTCCGTAAAGCAAGACTAGAGGAATATGGCATGACAATAGCATTGATTTTACAGTCCTCTAATTGATCACAATTTGGCACAACAAAAGGAGAATTTAGATTTGTACAAATGTAAACTCGTTGTATCATATATTGTCCTTTGTTGTTATATTTGCCAAAAACATGATATGTATGTCTAGACAACCATGGCAAATCAGCATATGCATAAAGTTTCTCCTCCAAATAACTAAGATTACATAGAACATCAAATTCAATGTAACCCAAAGTATTTAAAGAAGACAACAATTTCAGCTCATCAACATCACTAGCAATCTAGCATTATGAATAACATGTCTATTTTCAGCACAAGTGTTCGATTCCAACACACATATAGCATGATCATTCATTAATGGGTGCATCGGTATAACATAAATATCATCATGCAAGTCATCTTTATCACTAGGGACATCAAGCAAATCATCTTGTGACAAAGGTAAATCAAGCGAAGGTTCCACTAATATTTGCTCTATCATAGCATGATTGGTGGAAAAATTCAACACATCAAGAGAACTCTCACCTTCCTTGAGTTTAGCATCATGGGCATTACCTTTGCTCTCATGTTCAGCAGGAGTAATAGAGATGATGGTTCTGAATTTTCAAAAGAGACTGTGAGAACCTCATTTTCTGTCATGTCATCCTCTCTCTTTTGTACATTCTCCTGCAAAAGGTTAGGCATAGCAGGAGGAACCACAAGAGACAGATCTAGTTGATGCACCTCATCATATGAATTACAACAGATGGATAAACAAAAATTTCTCTCATAAGAATTTTCATATCATTCCATGTGTGAGGTTTATCTGAAGAACTTAAAGACTCCCACCAAGTTGATGCAGAATGTCTCAAAACACTAGTTGCATTCTTAATCTTCCTCCGTTCACACATAAACATTGTGCAAAAATATTATCTATTTTAGTTTCCACTCAATGTACTCATCAGCACCAATACTATCATAAGTAGGCGGGGAAGAAAGAATAGAACGACCTGCGGGAGGAGGTGTAGCAGCAATAGTGTGTGTCTCATGCATCTTTGATGTCTCATATCAGTCAGTGTTGTAACCTATCATTGTTAGCATCAAACAAGAAAACACACATGTATTTTCCTATCATCTACTAGGACGTGGTCAAGGAGCAAAGTCACACACTCTCAAGCATCTTACCACGTGCTTGCAAGTGTTCTTACCAAAGCAACAGGTGGAACAATTGGCGGCTGGTTGTGATACCATTGTAGCTTGAGTGTAACAGTTGCAAAGGAGATGTCGACGCAGAAATTTGATCACCACGCAGGACACACAACAAGCCTGGAAGAACTGCTTAACTTCAGTGCAGGTGTTGGCGGTCCTTAACTCATATTTTCAACCGCCAAACTTTATATAAAATCCATACAAAAAAACACCAAAACTTAGAAAATAGGGATAATACTAATAATTTCCACAAGTTTTGGTGTTTACATATTTTGCAAGACATATGCATGAATACAATGGAAAATACAATCGAAATGAGCAATCCGGCAAAGCGTAATGCAGATCCAAGCAAGGAAATAGAAAGAAGGCCCACTTACCTAAGGATCCCGGGCCCCAAACCCACTGAGACGCGGTCCAGGCCCAGCTACAAACCACCATGCGGAAGGCGGTGGCAGGGAGGCCACACCTGGGTGCGGCCGCACCCAGGGTGCGCCTGCACCACCAGTGGCGCCAACCGCCTCCATCTTCCATGTGGCGTCTCTTGGTGGCTCCTCTATGACGGTTGCATGGGTACATGCAAGGAAACCTCCTCCAAACCGACCTCTCCATAGCTATAAATAGAAGGGGAGGGGATCTCTCTCACAACACACAACACAACACAACACAAGAGAAGAGAAGAGCCTCATTCCTACTTAGCTTACTAGCTAGAAATAGAATAGGGAGTGATTGAGCAAAGAGTTGGAGGAGTACCGGAGTGCCGGCTACCTCTACTACTTGGCGACCTTTGTACACCGAGTAGAAGGAGTGTCGGGGCTGTCGGCTCCCTCTACACGTGTACCTCTACGAGCCGAATACTATTTGGAGTATAAGGTTCGTGTTTATCTTTGGTGGTGAGTTCTAATTTAAGCTAGTTTTGTTCATTATTTTCTTGCAGGTTCATCATTCGTCCTTGCGACGAATGCTCTAGTAGAAGGGCCCTAATAAAGATGGATAACCCTTCCTAGCACGCTAGAGTAGTAGTCGATAGCATAGACGTGGTGTCTAGGCTAGAGGCTACCTTCGTTTGCCTCATTCCCCACAGTTGAGGGGTAGGCGGCAGGTGGTGACAGCCCTGTCCATCCCTCGTAATCCCCCACGTCCAGGTTCGGCGTAGAGCAGTAGGCCGGGATCGCCTGGTAGACCAGGTGTGCTCCGGTGCCCGAAGCAAGTCTTTAGTGACCAAAGCTATCTTAACCTAGAATCACTATCCTTAGAAAACCTCACTATCCGAGCTATCCTTCTTCTCATTATCTTGGGTGAACTAGTTCAGAGACCTTTAAACACTTCTGTTTCTCATGGAAATATGATACCCTGAATACTTCGGGTGAAGTGCTACAATGGTACTTCTATGCATTTGTGGATTCTTTCGCTTACGCTAAGAAATACCAACAGCAGGTTCTACCGATTTTGGGAGCTAGGGCGTGGGGGATTACGAGGGATGGACAGGGCTGTCACCACCTGCCGCCTACCCCTCAACTGTGGGGAATGAGGCAAACGAAGGTAGCCTCTAGCCTAGACACCACGTCTATGCTATCGACTACTACTCTAGCGTGCTAGGAAGGGTTATCCATCTTTATTAGGGCCCTTCTACTAGAGCATTCGTCGCAAGGACGAATGATGAACCTGCAAGAAAATAATGAACAAAACTAGCTTAAATTAGAACTCACCACCAAAGATAAACACGAACCTTATACTCCAAATAGTATTCGGCTCGTAGAGGTACACGTGTAGAGGGAGCCGACAGCCCCGACACTCCTTCTACTCGGTGTACAAAGGTCGCCAAGTAGTAGAGGTAGCCGGCACTCCGGTACTCCTCCAACTCTTTGCTCAATCACTCCCTATTCTATTTCTAGCTAGTAAGCTAAGTAGGAATGAGGCTCTTCTCTTCTCTTGTGTTGTGTTGTGTTGTGTGTTGTGAGAGAGATCCCCTCCCCTTCTATTTATAGCTATGGAGAGGTCGGTTTGGAGGAGGTTTCCTTGCATGTACCCATGCAACCGTCATAGAGGAGCCACCAAGAGACGCCACATGGAAGATGGAGGCGGTTGGCGCCACTGGTGGTGCAGGCGCACCCTGGGTGCGGCCGCACCCAGGTGTGGCCTCCCTGCCACCGCCTTCCGCATGGTGGTTTGTAGCTGGGCCTGGACCGCGTCTCAGTGGGTTTGGGGCCCGGGATCCTTAGGTAAGTGGGCCTTCTTTCTATTTCCTTGCTTGGATCTGCATTACGCTTTGCCGGATTGCTCATTTCGATTGTATTTTCCATTGTATTCATGCATATGTCTTGCAAAATATGTAAACACCAAAACTTGTGGAAATTATTAGTATTATCCCTATTTTCTAAGTTTTGGTGTTTTTTTGTATGGATTTTATATAAAGTTTGGCGGTTGAAAATATGAGTTAAGGACCGCCAACACCTGCACTGAAGTTAAGCAGTTCTTCCAGGCTTGTTGTGTGTCCTGCGTGGTGATCAAATTTCTGCGTCGACATCTCCTTTGCAACTGTTACACTCAAGCTACAATGGTATCACAACCAGCCGCCAATTGTTCCACCTGTTGCTTTGGTAAGAACACTTGCAAGCACGTGGTAAGATGCTTGAGAGTGTGTGACTTTGCTCCTTGACCACGTCCTAGTAGATGATAGGAAAATACATGTGTGTTTTCTTGTTTGATGCTAACAATGATAGGTTACAACACTGACTGATATGAGACATCAAAGATGCATGAGACACACACTATTGCTGCTACACCTCCTCCCGCAGGTCGTTCTATTCTTTCTTCCCCGCCTACTTATGATAGTATTGGTGCTGATGAGTACATTGAGTGGAAACTAAAATAGATAATATTTTTGCACAATGTTTATGTGTGAACGGAGGAAGATTAAGAATGCAACTAGTGTTTTGAGACATTCTGCATCAACTTGGTGGGAGTCTTTAAGTTCTTCAGATAAACCTCACACATGGAATGATATGAAAATTCTTATGAGAGAAATTTTTGTTTATCCATCTGTTGTAATTCATATGATGAGGTGCATCAACTAGATCTGTCTCTTGTGGTTCCTCCTGCTATGCCTAACCTTTTGCAGGAGAATGTACAAAAGAGAGAGGATGACATGACAGAAAATGAGGTTCTCACAGTCTCTTTTGAAAATTCAGAACCATCATCTCTATTACTCCTGCTGAACATGAGAGCAAAGGTAATGCCCATGATGCTAAACTCAAGGAAGGTGAGAGTTCTCTTGATGTGTTGAATTTTTCCACCAATCATGCTATGATAGAGCAAATATTAGTGGAACCTTCGCTTGATTTACCTTTGTCACAAGATGATTTGCTTGATGTCCCTAGTGATAAAGATGACTTGCATGATGATATTTATGTTATACCGATGCACCCATTAATGAATGATCATGCTATATGTGTGTTGGAATCGAACACTTGTGCTGAAAATAGACATGTTATTCATAATGCTAGATTGCTAGTGATGTTGATGAGCTGAAATTGTTGTCTTCTTTAAATACTTTGGGTTACATTGAATTTGATGTTCTATGTAATCTTAGTTATTTGGAGGAGAAACTTTATGCATATGCTGATTTGCCATGGTTGTCTAGACATACATATCATGTTTTTGGCAAATATAACAACAAAGGACAATATATGATACAACGAGTTTACATTTGTACAAATCTAAATTCTCCTTTTGTTGTGCCAAATTGTGATCAATTAGAGGACTGTAAAATCAATGCTATTGTCATGCCATATTCCTCTAGTCTTGCTTTACGGACACAAGTTAAATCCAAAGAAGGGGAGCATATGTTTCTTGCTAGTACTCTTTTGTAGGATAGTATTGACAAAGATCGTGTGCATTTCAATCGAGGAGACTATATGTTTGTAGGCGAAGACATGCTACAAATCTGGACATGTGGTCACATTCTTTCTCACAACATTGTCCATTCCCATTATTTTGGCAAACCCATTTGTCTTCATGTTGTGCAGGATCGACTTCAAGCACAATCGACGCCGAGGGTGGCTTTTCGTCAAGAAGGGGAGGATGATGAGGACATGACCTCCATGCATATGACTGTAACACCCAGAATTTTAAAGTTTTGGAATTATCAAAAAATTGATTTAATTGCCCTAGTTTTGAGCCTAAATAATATAGAAAATATTTTAAATGGGTTGAAAATTAAAATATTAGGTTGGGTATTTGATGATGCATTCATGCTGTTGTATTTGATTTATTGTGTGGTGTGGTTTTGTTTCTTTTGTTTTGGATTCAAAATCCATTCTAAAAAGAGTTCTGAAAAATATTTAAAAAAAAAAGAGAATGATAACACACCCTCCCTCACTTTCGGCCTAGTGGCACTGGAAGCCCACGCCGGCCTACTCCCTCTTGCCCCGCATCGCGCGAGTGGGCCGGCCCATCGGCGGAGAGCGCAGCGCCCTCCTGCGCGGCTGGTGCTCTCACTGTCGACGTGGTCCCACATGTCGGTGATGCTTTCTTCCCTTTCCTTGCACACGGGTGCGAGCCGGAGACGAACTCCGCACCGCCCGATCCAATCCCGAGCATCTTGGGATTTCATCCCAAACCAACATGCCGTGGGTCTATTTAAGTAGACCGCACGTGATCCCTCTCCTTTTGCACACGAATTAGGGCATTGCACGCCCTAGCTCTCGGTTGCGAACACAAGAGACAGATCTAGTTGATGCACCTCATCATATGAATTACAACAGATGGATAAACAAAAATTTCTCTCATAAGAATTTTCATATCATTCCATGTGTGAGGTTTATCTGAAGAACTTAAAGACTCCCACCAAGTTGATGCAGAATGTCTCAAAACACTAGTTGCATTCTTAATCTTCCTCCGTTCACACATAAACATTGTGCAAAAATATTATCTATTTTAGTTTCCACTCAATGTACTCATCAGCACCAATACTATCATAAGTAGGCGGGGAAGAAAGAATAGAACGACCTGCGGGAGGAGGTGTAGCAGCAATAGTGTGTGTCTCATGCATCTTTGATGTCTCATATCAGTCAGTGTTGTAACCTATCATTGTTAGCATCAAACAAGAAAACACACATGTATTTTCCTATCATCTACTAGGACGTGGTCAAGGAGCAAAGTCACACACTCTCAAGCATCTTACCACGTGCTTGCAAGTGTTCTTACCAAAGCAACAGGTGGAACAATTGGCGGCTGGTTGTGATACCATTGTAGCTTGAGTGTAACAGTTGCAAAGGAGATGTCGACGCAGAAATTTGATCACCACGCAGGACACACAACAAGCCTGGAAGAACTGCTTAACTTCAGTGCAGGTGTTGGCGGTCCTTAACTCATATTTTCAACCGCCAAACTTTATATAAAATCCATACAAAAAAACACCAAAACTTAGAAAATAGGGATAATACTAATAATTTCCACAAGTTTTGGTGTTTACATATTTTGCAAGACATATGCATGAATACAATGGAAAATACAATCGAAATGAGCAATCCGGCAAAGCGTAATGCAGATCCAAGCAAGGAAATAGAAAGAAGGCCCACTTACCTAAGGATCCCGGGCCCCAAACCCACTGAGACGCGGTCCAGGCCCAGCTACAAACCACCATGCGGAAGGCGGTGGCAGGGAGGCCACACCTGGGTGCGGCCGCACCCAGGGTGCGCCTGCACCACCAGTGGCGCCAACCGCCTCCATCTTCCATGTGGCGTCTCTTGGTGGCTCCTCTATGACGGTTGCATGGGTACATGCAAGGAAACCTCCTCCAAACCGACCTCTCCATAGCTATAAATAGAAGGGGAGGGGATCTCTCTCACAACACACAACACAACACAACACAAGAGAAGAGAAGAGCCTCATTCCTACTTAGCTTACTAGCTAGAAATAGAATAGGGAGTGATTGAGCAAAGAGTTGGAGGAGTACCGGAGTGCCGGCTACCTCTACTACTTGGCGACCTTTGTACACCGAGTAGAAGGAGTGTCGGGGCTGTCGGCTCCCTCTACACGTGTACCTCTACGAGCCGAATACTATTTGGAGTATAAGGTTCGTGTTTATCTTTGGTGGTGAGTTCTAATTTAAGCTAGTTTTGTTCATTATTTTCTTGCAGGTTCATCATTCGTCCTTGCGACGAATGCTCTAGTAGAAGGGCCCTAATAAAGATGGATAACCCTTCCTAGCACGCTAGAGTAGTAGTCGATAGCATAGACGTGGTGTCTAGGCTAGAGGCTACCTTCGTTTGCCTCATTCCCCACAGTTGAGGGGTAGGCGGCAGGTGGTGACAGCCCTGTCCATCCCTCGTAATCCCCCACGCCCTAGCTCCCAAAATCGGTAGAACCTGCTGTTGGTATTTCTTAGCGTAAGCGAAAGAATCCACAAATGCATAGAAGTACCATTGTAGCACTTCACCCGAAGTATTCAGGGTATCATATTTCCATGAGAAACAGAAGTGTTTAAAGGTCTCTGAACTAGTTCACCCAAGATAATGAGAAGAAGGATAGCTCGGATAGTGAGGTTTTCTAAGGATAGTGATTCTAGGTTAAGATAGCTTTGGTCACTAAAGACTTGCTTCGGGCACCGGAGCACACCTGGTCTACCAGGCGATCCCGGCCTACTGCTCTACGCCGAACCTGGACGTGGGGGATTACGAGGGATGGACAGGGCTGTCACCACCTGCCGCCTACCCCTCAACTGTGGGGAATGAGGCAAACGAAGGTAGCCTCTAGCCTAGACACCACGTCTATGCTATCGACTACTACTCTAGCGTGCTAGGAAGGGTTATCCATCTTTATTAGGGCCCTTCTACTAGAGCATTCGTCGCAAGGACGAATGATGAACCTGCAAGAAAATAATGAACAAAACTAGCTTAAATTAGAACTCACCACCAAAGATAAACACGAACCTTATACTCCAAATAGTATTCGGCTCGTAGAGGTACACGTGTAGAGGGAGCCGACAGCCCCGACACTCCTTCTACTCGGTGTACAAAGGTCGCCAAGTAGTAGAGGTAGCCGGCACTCCGGTACTCCTCCAACTCTTTGCTCAATCACTCCCTATTCTATTTCTAGCTAGTAAGCTAAGTAGGAATGAGGCTCTTCTCTTCTCTTGTGTTGTGTTGTGTTGTGTGTTGTGAGAGAGATCCCCTCCCCTTCTATTTATAGCTATGGAGAGGTCGGTTTGGAGGAGGTTTCCTTGCATGTACCCATGCAACCGTCATAGAGGAGCCACCAAGAGACGCCACATGGAAGATGGAGGCGGTTGGCGCCACTGGTGGTGCAGGCGCACCCTGGGTGCGGCCGCACCCAGGTGTGGCCTCCCTGCCACCGCCTTCCGCATGGTGGTTTGTAGCTGGGCCTGGACCGCGTCTCAGTGGGTTTGGGGCCCGGGATCCTTAGGTAAGTGGGCCTTCTTTCTATTTCCTTGCTTGGATCTGCATTACGCTTTGCCGGATTGCTCATTTCGATTGTATTTTCCATTGTATTCATGCATATGTCTTGCAAAATATGTAAACACCAAAACTTGTGGAAATTATTAGTATTATCCCTATTTTCTAAGTTTTGGTGTTTTTTTGTATGGATTTTATATAAAGTTTGGCGGTTGAAAATATGAGTTAAGGACCGCCAACACCTGCACTGAAGTTAAGCAGTTCTTCCAGGCTTGTTGTGTGTCCTGCGTGGTGATCAAATTTCTGCGTCGACATCTCCTTTGCAACTGTTACACTCAAGCTACAATGGTATCACAACCAGCCGCCAATTGTTCCACCTGTTGCTTTGGTAAGAACACTTGCAAGCACGTGGTAAGATGCTTGAGAGTGTGTGACTTTGCTCCTTGACCACGTCCTAGTAGATGATAGGAAAATACATGTGTGTTTTCTTGTTTGATGCTAACAATGATAGGTTACAACACTGACTGATATGAGACATCAAAGATGCATGAGACACACACTATTGCTGCTACACCTCCTCCCGCAGGTCGTTCTATTCTTTCTTCCCCGCCTACTTATGATAGTATTGGTGCTGATGAGTACATTGAGTGGAAACTAAAATAGATAATATTTTTGCACAATGTTTATGTGTGAACGGAGGAAGATTAAGAATGCAACTAGTGTTTTGAGACATTCTGCATCAACTTGGTGGGAGTCTTTAAGTTCTTCAGATAAACCTCACACATGGAATGATATGAAAATTCTTATGAGAGAAATTTTTGTTTATCCATCTGTTGTAATTCATATGATGAGGTGCATCAACTAGATCTGTCTCTTGTGGTTCCTCCTGCTATGCCTAACCTTTTGCAGGAGAATGTACAAAAGAGAGAGGATGACATGACAGAAAATGAGGTTCTCACAGTCTCTTTTGAAAATTCAGAACCATCATCTCTATTACTCCTGCTGAACATGAGAGCAAAGGTAATGCCCATGATGCTAAACTCAAGGAAGGTGAGAGTTCTCTTGATGTGTTGAATTTTTCCACCAATCATGCTATGATAGAGCAAATATTAGTGGAACCTTCGCTTGATTTACCTTTGTCACAAGATGATTTGCTTGATGTCCCTAGTGATAAAGATGACTTGCATGATGATATTTATGTTATACCGATGCACCCATTAATGAATGATCATGCTATATGTGTGTTGGAATCGAACACTTGTGCTGAAAATAGACATGTTATTCATAATGCTAGATTGCTAGTGATGTTGATGAGCTGAAATTGTTGTCTTCTTTAAATACTTTGGGTTACATTGAATTTGATGTTCTATGTAATCTTAGTTATTTGGAGGAGAAACTTTATGCATATGCTGATTTGCCATGGTTGTCTAGACATACATATCATGTTTTTGGCAAATATAACAACAAAGGACAATATATGATACAACGAGTTTACATTTGTACAAATCTAAATTCTCCTTTTGTTGTGCCAAATTGTGATCAATTAGAGGACTGTAAAATCAATGCTATTGTCATGCCATATTCCTCTAGTCTTGCTTTACGGACACAAGTTAAATCCAAAGAAGGGGAGCATATGTTTCTTGCTAGTACTCTTTTGTAGGATAGTATTGACAAAGATCGTGTGCATTTCAATCGAGGAGACTATATGTTTGTAGGCGAAGACATGCTACAAATCTGGACATGTGGTCACATTCTTTCTCACAACATTGTCCATTCCCATTATTTTGGCAAACCCATTTGTCTTCATGTTGTGCAGGATCGACTTCAAGCACAATCGACGCCGAGGGTGGCTTTTCGTCAAGAAGGGGAGGATGATGAGGACATGACCTCCATGCATATGACTGTAACACCCAGAATTTTAAAGTTTTGGAATTATCAAAAAATTGATTTAATTGCCCTAGTTTTGAGCCTAAATAATATAGAAAATATTTTAAATGGGTTGAAAATTAAAATATTAGGTTGGGTATTTGATGATGCATTCATGCTGTTGTATTTGATTTATTGTGTGGTGTGGTTATCAGTTCTCTTTTGTTTTGGTTAAATATTCTAAA